>PVJN01012721.1:0-50560 GCA_004026805.1 Lasiurus borealis
TCCGAGGCAAGAGCCCTGGAGGAGGTGGAGGAGGGAGGGCTCTCGGAGCAGTTTGAGATCAGGAACATCGTTCGTACAACAGGCCAGCTGAGCAGGGAGGCAATGGAAGGATGCTCCTCGCAGTCCCCAGAGACCCACAAACAGTGAAACTCTCACCGGATCTGGGGACTGGAAGGCACCGAGGCAGACTTCGCAGTGGCAACACAAACCGAGTTTAAGACCGTACTTAAGTTTTAACCCTATGTCGCGAGTGGTCACCGTGGGACAGCGTAGATCCAGAGGGCCCAACACACCAAGACCTGGAAGGGAGCAAGGGACGGGCCGGAACCTCTGTCGCCTTGTTCCGGATGCAGCAGGGCAAGGCCTCAAACTGTTCTCGCAAGTTCTGTAGGAACGCCGAGGATCACCCCAGCCCCGAGCACGCAGGAGGCTTGTAGCAGCCTACGTTTTCGGGGCGATCGTGTTGGCGCTATTTGCCTGCCCCTGGAGGTGCTCGGGCGAGTTGCTGCAGGAACCGAGGAGACCTGGCTGATGGAGCGAGACACAGGGGATTGGTGGCTGAACTGACCACTTCGTGTGGAACGGAACACTCTTACCACGTCTCTTGTGCCTCGCGCCACGCATTCTCCCCGACAGGCATGCGGCTTTCGCCAGCAGCTGTGTTGCGGTGCTGAGGCCTGAACTGAGAGGGTATGTGGAACTCGTAGAGCAGGACCGTAATGGGCGGGTAGGCTGTCCAGTGGGCCATTTCTTTTTTTCCATTCTCGGGCATGGTCTGGCATTCAGGAACTCTAACGTACATGAGTAACGTCAATAAAAGGTGCACGTGCGGAAAAAAGGTCTGACCGTGTTTTTCCACGATGCATTTCCCGAGGCGAACTGGCTGGGTCCGCGGGATGCGACCATTTCAGGGAGGTCATCGACATCGTGGGAAGTGTGAGATCCGTGTTCAGAAATCTACTGGGGCCCAAAGAGAGCAGCAGTAAACCTATAAAAAGCAGGTTTCTGAGTATTTTAAAAATGTGCTGACTCTAAGGCTAAGGGCAAAGGGGCAAAAGAGTGGGGCTTAGACACAAAGTGGGTGACTGTCCTGGTGGGGCTGCAGGGCCCTCTGCCCACCGTGGGCTGAGAGAGGTCATTGCTTCTCTCCTGTCTCCCCTTTGCTCCTCCCAGCCAATGGGAGTGCAGCCGGCCCCTGTGGCTCCCGTGGCATTTCTGCAGGAGGGGCTTGTTCTCACAGTAAGGGGGGGGGGGAGGTGCACACTTGAACTTAGGAGCCCAATAATCCTGTGCAATGCAGACCTCTGATGTTTCTCGCATGACTTTCCAATGTGGCTCCAGATCTTCATGGGGTGAAGGGCCTGCATCTACAATCTGTAGGTCATATCTGAGCCTCCCTAACTCCGTCTGACAGAGAAATAAGCCAGTTTTCGAGTGGATTTTTCCAGAAACACAAAGGTGTTTACTATATTCATCATTTATTTTGTTCTAGGCTTTCTAACGCTTGTTTACAATCGCACAGAAATCCTATCTCTAGTGGCAATGCCGCTAGTGTTATCTGTATCAGAGTCATTGCTTTAAGGCCGCTGTAGCAGAATAAACAATTCAGGTGCAAACACCTGGTAATACATTGTGGCTTTAATGTAGTCTTAACCCAGAATGTATTTAGTTTGTAACATTACTTTGCTTTCATGTCTTCTTTACATTACACTATATATTATTGATTTCAGAGAGGAAGGGAGAGGGAGAGAGAGAAACATCTATGATAAGAATCATTGATTGGCTGCCTCCTGCACGCCCCCTAGTGGGCATGGAGCCCACACATCTGGCATGTGCCCTGCCTGGGAACCGAACCTGATTTCCTGGTTCACAGGCGGATGCTCAAACAGGAAGCCACTTGGCCAGGTGCACAGCATTTTAAAACCGTTATTGCTGAGAGCACTACCGATGTCTCCCCTGGTGCTGCCACCCCTGGCTGTCACACACTGGCTAGTTCTTCTCACAGGCTGTCCCGGGCTTGGTCCGCGTGACCCCATCAGATGAGACCAAGACCTAAGACCATGAGACTTTACTCAGTTTCCAAAGTGCCCGGATTTCAAGGAATTTTATCGTTTTCTAAGGCCACAGGCAGGGCTGCTTCATGGAAAGTGTCCCTGTGAATCAGGAGCGGGGGTAGGGGTGTAGGGGAGTAAGCAGGGGGGGAGGGGGGATGGAGTCAGCTCTAATTACTCCCCACCGGGAACAGCCTTGCTGACCTGACACTTGCCCCGAATGAGCTGGTGGGCCTTTACGAAATACTAAGTAAAAGAAGAATCTTCCAGGAGTCTGAGGCGGGTTCCCTCAGAGGGAAGAATCGAGTCTCAACGGCCAGAGCCCTGGTGACTTTGCTCTTCCTCTTGGGCTCGTCCCGGGCAACCATTTTGAAGATAAAGATCATGTGCTTCCTCAAAATTGACGAAAGGGAGTTCAGGGAAAGGAGGGGGGGAGGGAGAGGGAGGACCTCAATGGGAGGGCCGGCGGGGAAGGGAGAAAGTGATGATGTTTCTGGAGAGAAGACTGTGGAAAGAGGGAGGAGTGAGAGGAATTGGAGAAAACACAGAAGGGGAAAGAAGAAGATGGTACGTATTTGCCTTACTGGCAGCACTTCTCAGATTTAAGGCACCTACCCCTCACTCGGGGTTCCATCAGCACAATGAGGTTCTGTGAGTGCCTCAGTTTCCCGCTGACCCTGCTGGTGCGGCCTCCTGGTTCTCACAGCCTTGCTGGGAGTCGCGCACACCAGGGTTGGTCTGGGTGACCCCGGCAGATGGCAGAAGCGATGATCTGTCACTGCTGAGACGGGCTGGCACAGACACTGCGGCTCTCTGTGTGTCTGGTCACTAGGTCTGGGAGAAGGCCGCTGCGGTCTGAGCGGACGTTCAGAGGCCCACAAGCTGCCACAGCCAACGGCGGGGCTGGAACGGCTGCCCCGCTCTCAGGCAGACCTGCGGGTGACAGCACCCCGGCCCACGTGTGCGCGGAACCCTCCCACGAGGCCCCGGGTCCAAAACACCCAGCTCAGCTGCCTCTGGATTCCAGAGCCGCGGACGCTGAGAGAGAAGGAAGGTTTGTGTGGGAAGCCACTCAGTTTCCTGCTGAACTGGATGGATGTGATGCAGAGAGAAAGGTCTGGAAACATGGTCCCCGTTGTCAATGGCTCAGATAAGTTTCCCACATTGGTATCCAGAGCAGCTGGGAGATCTAATGGAAAGGTGTTCTAAGTTCTGGGGACACACAGATTTCCAACTCTACCGTCGTTCAAAACGCAAACTCTTGCAGAATTCACACTGAAAATAACCAGTTGTGTGCGATACTGTGATCTAAGTGAGACCATTGTCATTAGCTGGTTATTAATAAGGCCCATCCTCAGTTTTATAATGTCTCCCATCTCAAACAATTCTGTTCTCCACCAAGTGGTTCCCAGAAAACGGTCTTGGTTGTCAAACAAAACTTCCGCTCCCGACCTGCCCACCTGTTCATGGTGACCCCTGTATGACCAGCCACCTGTCTCTCAGGGACAGACCCATGAGGACAGAATGCACAAGTATGGCTCAGTTTACCGGTAAGTCTCACGTGGTGACGCCTCAGGAAATCGCTCTGAGCATGGTTTCTAGTGGGAAGAAATGATTCAGTTTCCAAACAGATCCCTTCTCACCCGCTTCCGGAACAGACTAAGCTGGAGACCTGAGGATCCACTGACACAGAAAAGGAGAAAAGGGAGGCAGACATCCCATGAGCCTGGCCATTTCAGGGGCGTCAGCAGGAAGCCCCAATTGCATCCTCACTCCCTGGAGCACACCGTCCATTCCCTGAGAATCACTGGGCCGGGGGGGGGGGGGGGGGGCGTAAGGGGGGTATGGGGGGTCCCCTACTGAAAAAGAAAACCAGATGAAGCATCAAGTTTTTACCTTGGATTTCCATCTGTTGGAAAGTCCATGTAGCTACAGGGCCAACGTTTTTTCTATTTCTGTGTTAGAGCGCCCCCTGGTGGACATTCCATGTAACTGTGTAAAGATATTTATTTGCTTGTTAGTTCATTAATTTAACTTTTATGGTTGTGAATACTACAGATGTCCCCCCTTTTCCCTATTGCTCACAACCACCTGCTTCCCACCCTGCCCCAGGCTTCACCAACTACTGTCTGAGTCCATGGCTTATGCACATGTGCATATATTCTTTGGTTAATCTTCCTGCCTCCCTCCCCACTTCCCTAAGATTCCTCAGTCTGTTCCATGTTTCCATGCCAATGCTTCTATTTTGTTCAACAGTTTATGTTGTTCATTAGATTCCACATGTAAGTGAGATCCTGTGACAGTTGTCTTCCTCTGATTGGCTCATTTTGCTTAGCATTACAATCTCTAAGTGTATCCATGCTGTCACAAAGGGTAAGATTCCCTTCCTTTTTAAAGCCACGTAATTTCCCATGGTGCAAACGTCCTCCATCATTTTTATACATCTGGGCTGTTTCCAGATCTTGGCTCTCTGTAACAGTAAAGGTGTAATGCGCTAATTAGACGGATGTCCTTCCAGATGTCACTCTGGACGACCTTCCGGAGGAAGCCAGGGCTGTGAGGGAAGCCCAGGTCCCCGGTGCCTACTGGCGGCCAGAGGAAGCCCGGGTCCCGGGTGCCAGAGGGAGGCCGGTGCGGGCAATGGGGGAAGGAAGGCCTGCCCTTGCACGATGTCATGCATGTGGCCTCTAGTCATGGTAACACCACTATGCACACAGGGGTACACGTGTTTTCTCTGGCTGGTGTTTCAGGATTCTTAGGGTATATCCCTAGAAGGAGAATCACCGGGTCAAATGGCAGTTTCATTTTTCATTTTTTGCTCAAATTCCACACTCTTTTCCATAGTGGCTGCCCCAGTCTGGAAAGTTACATGTCAACAACATCAACAACCTTCACCCCCAACAAACAACAACAACACCCCCCTCTGTGAAAAACAACAACAAAATGGCCACCAACTAAAAACCAGATGATAACAGGTATAAACTAAAAATGGATAAAAGACAGAAATCACAAACAATAAAAAGAATAGAAGAGACATAGGCCGCAAAATCTCAGACATTCCACATAACAGAACTTTCACTGATACATCGCCTGGGGCAAGAGAAACAAAGGAAAACATAAACAAATGGACTACATCAAACTAAATCCTTCTGCTTAGGAAAAAAGCAACATCAAAGTGAAAAGGGAGCCCTCTGTACGGGAGAACATATTTGCCAATGATACATCTGATGAGGGTTAATTTCTAAAATATATAAAGAACTCACACAACTCTAAAAGAGGAAGACAAACAGTTTGAATTAAAAATGCACAAAGGGCCTGAAGAGATACTTTTCCAAAGAGGACATACTGTATATATATGAAAAAAAGAATCATGGTACACGGATTTGTACACCAGTGGGGTCTCTCAGCCTGGCCTGCAGATTGGGTCGAACTGGCTCTCTGACATTCCCCGAGGAGTCCTGGATCGCGAGAGGGCACAGGCCAAGCTGAGAGAGCCCAGGGGTGCATGATTGGGGCCGGGGAGGGACACGGGAGGATGGCCAGGGTATGTCGGGCCCATTTCACTCAGTCCTGATCAGCTGACCCCAGCAGCAAGCAAACCTACTGGTCAGAGCGTCTGCCCCCTGGAGGTCAGTGCATGTCATGATTGGTCCACCAGTCAACTGTCTGCCCCCCGGTGGTCAGTGAACATCATAGCGAGTGATTGAGCTGCTTCAGCATATCATTAGCATATTACACTTTGACTGGTTGACCAGATGACTAGACGACCAGACTCTTATCATATTAGGCTTTCATGATAGAGCATGCTCATGCACTAATCATCAGAGAGATGTAAAATAAAATGACAATGAGGTAACACCTCACACATGTCAGAATGGCTACCATCAACAAATCCACAAACAAGTGTTGGGGAGGATGTGGAGGAATGGGAATTTTCGTGCATTGTTGGTGGGAATGCAGATGGTGCAGTCACTGTGGAAACAGTATGGAGTTTCCTCAAAAAACTAAAAATGGACCTGCCTTTTAACCCAGTTCTGGAAATATATCCTCAGACCTGAAACACCAATCAGAAAGGATATATGGCCTCCTGTGTTCAGAGCAGCACAATTCACCACAGCCAACACCTGGAAACAGCCCCTTGTTAGATGAGTGGATAAAAAAGCTGGGGTGCATTTACACAACAGGATACTGCATGGCTGTGAAAAGGGAAGCAAATATTCCCTTTTGTAACAGCATGGGTAGACCTGGATATATTATGATGCTAAGTGAAAGAGAAAGACTAATATCGAAAGATCTCACTTATAGGTGGAATCTAATGAACAACATAGAACAAACAACATAGAACCAGAGTTCTTGAATATATGATAAAGACTGACAGCCGCCAGAGGGATGTGGGAGGGGCAATCAGGATGAGAGAAGGTGAAGTTATTAACCAAAGAACATATAGGCATAGCCATGGACACAACCAACAGTGAGCTTAGGGCGAGACAGAGGGGAGGGGACAGAGCAGAGGATGGGGGATGGGGGACATCTGTAATGGTATCAGCAATCTCTATGAAGAACCAGGTTCCAGGAGGACCAAAGGTTCGACCTAACACCGGAAGTCAGTCCTGGGTCCTGGTGACACAGCACTGATGGCTGAGGCCGCTACAGATGAGGCCTGGAGAGAGGCCTGCAGGGAGAGAGGCAGGGTTTGATCTGCAGCCTCAGTGGCAGCTGTTGATGAACCTTGCATCTCACTTCCTCTCTGCACTTCACCAGCAAGAAGGGGTGTTTCTCTCCCAGCCTCCTTGGTCCTGCTTGTCCTTCCCGCCTCTTAGATCAGGCCGAGATAGGCCCAGAGATGCTGACTGGCATAGAAACAGACCAATCGGAACCAAACCTGGGTGAAATGCCAAGAGCCAATGGATGCCTAGGAGGCAGAGCTTTTCTCAATGACTGGCATGGAAGCAGACCAATCAGAAACAAATCTGGGTGAAGTGCCAGGAACCAATGGCTGCCTAGGAGGCGGAGCTTTTGATGCTGATTGGCATGGAAACAGACCGATCAGAACCAAACGTGGGTAAGGTGCCTGGAGCCAATGGCTGCCTAAGAGGCGGAGCTTTTGACACTGACTGGCATGGAAGCAGACCAATGGGAACCAAATCAGCGTGAGTTGTCAGGAGCCAATGGCTGCCCATGAGGCGGAGCTTTTGATGCTGATTGGCATGGAAACAGACCCATCAGAACCAAAGCTGGGTGAAGTGCCAGAAGCCAATGGGTGCCTAGGGCACGGAGCTCTTGATCCTGACTGGCATGCACACAGACCAATCACAACCAAATCTGGGTGTAGTGGCAGGAGCTAATGGCTGCCTAGGAGGCTGAGCTTTTGACACTGATTGGCATAGAAACCAATCAATCAGAATCTAACCTTGGTAAACTATGAAGGCAGAACCTAAAGTGGGGGCTGAGGAGGAGTTTTAAGGGCAAGAGCTGTTTGGAGTGAGGTGTAAGATAGTGGTTCAATGTGTTAGTGATCACTTGGTGGTATAGTCATATGCTGGCTATCTGTCCAGCTATAGGGATTATGTGTTTTCGTCTGCCAAGAGCATCTCCTCCTGTTGAAAAGGGCTTTTCCCCCCATTTAGGCGATCCTATCCTATATAATCTTTCTATACCAATAAAATAATTTCACCAGAGGATCTTCTGGACATCCTTCCAGACAACGCCATGGTGGTGGGGCCAAGGCAGAGGTGGTTAGGGGCAATCAGGCTGGCAAGGGGGCGGGCTGTTGGGGTCAGCCATGCTTGCAGGGGAGGGCAGTTGGGGGCCATGAGGTGGTCCAGGTCGGGCAGTTGTGTGCCATGAGGTTGGCAGGGGAGGGCAGTTGGGGGAGATCAAGCTGGCAAGGGGGGCATTTGGGGGTGAGAAGGTTGATGGGGGGTCAGTTGGATGCAAACAGGCCAGCAGGCAGAGTGGTTAGGGGCAATCATACAGGCAGGCAGGTGAGTGGTTAGGAACCAGTGGCACTAAATCAGCAGTCAGACATCCCCTGAGGCGTCCCAGATTGAAGAGGGTGCAGTCTGGGCTTAGGGACACACAACCCTGCACAAATATCGGGTATTGGGCCATTATTCTATATATATAAAAGCCTAAGTAACTGTGATGACTGGATGACTGGCCTGTAGCTCTGACGTGACTGACCACCAGGGGCAGATACCGCTGGCCAGGGTGCTCCCTCAGCCAACCTCCTGTGGTGCCCAGCCTTCCATAGTCCCTCCCCCCTGCCGGCTAGCCCTGACCGGCCCCGATTGGGACTGGGGGAGATGGCTGCCATCAGCCCCGGTCCTCAGCCAGGCCAAGGGACCCACCCGTGCACAAATTCATGCACTGGGCCTCTCGTGAATAAATAAAAATATTTAATATAAAGGGGCTTTGGGTTGAGGTAGGGCTGAGAGCCGCTTGCAGCCTGGAATGGCACACACCAGCATTGCTGTCCTCACCTGGAGGTTCTGGGGCTTAAAAGCTTTTGGCTGTGAAGTTGGTAACAAATGACCCTTTTTCTGAGGCTCAAAGCATGAAACTCGCCAAGGTGACCTGGCTCAGCTCTCCTATTGGTCCAAACCTGGGTCCCCCTGAGGCCTCAGGACTCCCATTCCCAGAGTGGATCCTGGTCCTTTCTGGGTGCGCAGTGCAGAGAGGGGGGGACGGGGTGGGATTGGGGGGTGGGTGGGGCATGGCTGGCAAGGGAAAGAACCCCAGCCCTGGGGCAATGCTCACCCCTAGAACACTAAGCAAAGATGGGGAGTCATGTCACATCCGGTGTTTGTCAGTCTCACCTCCCGGTGCCCCCAGCATTTGGCTTCCATCACAGCAAGGCCCCCGCCTGCACTTCACCCCCCAGCTTCCTGGACACCGTGTGTCTCCAAGGTGCTGTGCCCATTGGCCCAGGGGCAGGGCTGGGCCAGGCTCCCCGGTCCTGGCCAGCTCACAGCCCGCCTCACCATTGGGCAACCCTTACCCCCCTCACATCATGAAACCTCCAGACTCTGCTGCTTCCAAATGGCCCGGGTTTAAGGAATTTTATGATTTCCTCAGGCCACAGAGCAGGGCTGTGTCACGGAAAGTGTCCCTGTGAATCCGGGGGGCGGGGGGACAGGAGGGAGTTGCTCTGATTACCCCGCATCGGGAGCAGGTTGCTCACTGACAAGACTTCCCCCAAAGGAGCCGCAGACGCTGGGAGAGAAGGAAGGTTTGCTGTGGGAAGCCACTCAGTTTCCTACTGAACTAGGACGTATGTGATGCAGAGAGAAAGGTCTGGAAACATGGTCCCCATTGTCAATGGCTCAGATAAGTTTCCCACATTGGTGTCCAGAGCAGCTGGGAGATCTAATGGGAAGGTATTCTAAGTTCTCAGGACACACAGATTTCCAACTCTACCGCCGTTCAAAACGCAAACTCTTGCAGAATTCACACGGAAAAAAACCAGTTGTGCCTGATACTGTGAATTCGTGACACCATTGTCATTAGCTGGTTATTAATAAGGTCCCACCTCAGTTCTCTCATGTCTCCCATCTCAAACAGTTCTGTTCTCCACCAAGTGGTTCCCAGAAAATGGTCTCGGTTGTCAAACAAAACTTCCGTTCCCATTCCGACCACCTTTTCATGGTGACCGCTGAATGACCAGCCACCTGTCTCTCAGGGACAGACCCATGAGGACAGAATGCACAAGTATGGCTCAGTTTACCGGTAAGTCTCACGTGGTGACGCCTCAGGAAGTCGCTGTGAGCATAGTTTCTAGTGGGAAGAAATGATTCTGTTTCCAAACAAATCCCTTCTCACCAGCTTCCGGAACAGACTAAGCTGGAGACCTGAGGATCCACTGACATGGAAAAGGAGCAAAGGGAGGCAGACATCCCAGAAGCCTGGCCATTTCAGGGGCGTCGGCAGGGACTGAAATTGCATCCACACTCCGAGGGAGCACCCCGTCCATTCCCTGCGAATCACCGGGGAGGGGGGGGGTTACAGAGGTGAGAAGGACATGTATGCAGTCAGGTTGGGGTGACACAGGGAACAGGTCTGTCAGTCAAACCTGGAGACAGAAATCATCAGCTAGAGGATGCAAGCCCGTGACAATGTGCTAAAACGTAATCCCCTAGAATCTGTGGCCTAGATAGAGGGGACGCAAATTCCCAGATTCCACCCCACAAAATAAACCCAGATGAAGCATCAGGCTCTTACATTAGATTTCCATCTGGTGGAAAGTCCATGGAGCTACAGGGCTATTTTTTTTTATTTCTTGTGCTATGCCGCCACCTGGTGGCCAATTCATGTAATTGCATAAAGATATTATTTGCTTGTTAGTTCATTCATTTAACTTTTATTGTTGTGAATACTACAGATGTCCCCCCTTTTCTCTATTGCTCACAACCACCTGCTTCCCACCCTGCCCCGGGCCTTCACCACACTAATGTCTGATCCCATGGCTTATGCACATGTGCATATGTTCTTTGGTTAATCTCCTGCCTCCCTCCCTGCTTCCCTGAGACTCCTCAGTCTGTTCCATGTTCCCATGCCAATGCTTCTATTTTGTTCAGCAGTTTATGTTGTTCACTAAATTCCACATGTAAGTGAGAGCCTGTGACAGTTGTCTTTCTCTGATTGGCTCATTTTGCTCAGCATTACAGTGTCTAAGTGTATCCATGCTGTCACAAAGGGTAAGATTCCCTTCCTTATTAAAGCCAGGTAATATCCCATGGTGCAAACGTCCTCCATCATGTTTATACACCTGGGCTGTTTCCAGATCTTGGCTCTCTGTAACAGTAAAGGTGTAATGTGCTAATTAGACTGGATGTCCTTCCAGATGTCATTCTGGACAAACATCTGGAGGAAGCCAGGGCTGTGAGGGAAGCCCTGGTCCCCGGTGCCTGCTGGCGGCCAGGGGGATCGCCCGGGTCCCCGGTGCCAGAGAGAAGCCAGTGCCAGCAGCCGGGGGAAGGAGGCCTGCTCTTGCACGATGTCATGCATGTGGCCTCCAGTCATGGTAACACCACTATGAACACAGGGGTACACGTGTTTTCTCTGGCTGGTATTTCAGGATTCGTAGGGTATATTTCCAGAAGGAGGATCACCGGGTCAAATGGCAGTTTCATTTTTCATTTTTTTGCTCAAATTCCACACTCTTTTCCATAGGGGCTGCCGCAGTCTGGAAAGTTACATGTCAACAACAACAACAACAAAACCTCCTCAAAAAACAACAAAACAAAATGGTCACCAAATAAAAACCTGATGATAAAAAGAATAAACTAAAAATGGATAAAAGACATAAATCTACATCAGAAACAATACAAATAACAGAAGAGACCATAGGCCGCAAAATCTCAGACATTCTACATAACAGATCTTTCACTGATACCTCACCTAGAGCAAAAGAAAAAAAGGAAAAACATAAACAAAAGGGACTATATCAAACTAAATCCTTCTGTATAGAAAGAAAGCAACATCAAAATGAAAAGAGAACCCACTGTACGGGAGAACATATTTGCCAATGATACATCTGATAAGGGGTTAATTTCTAAAATATATAAAGAACTCATACAGCTCTAAAAGAGGAAGGCAAACAATCTGAATTAAAAGCGTGCAAAGGGCCTGAATAGATACTTTTCAAAAGAGGACATACTGTATATATATGAAAAATGAGGCCTGGTACAAGAATTGGTGCACCAGTGGGTCTCTCAGCCTGGCCTGCGAGATCAGGTAGAACCGGCTCTCTGACATTCCCCGAGGGGGCCCGGATTGCGAGAGTGCACAGGCCATGCCAAGAGAGCCCAGGGGTGCACGATTGGGGCCGGGAGGGACACGGGAGGATGGCCAGCTGGGGAGGGACTGCAGAAGGGCTCCAAGGTATGTCTGGCGCATCTCAGTCCTGATCAGCTGACCCCAGCAGCAAGCAAACCTACTGGTCAGAGCGTCTGCCCCCTGGTGGACAGTGCATGTCATAATGATTGGTCAACTAGTCAACTGTCTGCCCTCTGGTGGTCAGTGCACATCATAGCAAGTGACTGAACTGCCTTAGCATATCATTAGCATATTACACTTTGATTGGTTCACCAGATGACTAGACGACCAGACCCTTATTATCATCTTAGGCTTTTATGATAGAGCATGCTCATTCACTAATCATCAGAGAGATGCAAAGTGAAAGAGAAAGAGTAATATCAGGAGATCTCACTTATAGGTGGAATCTAATGAACAACATAGAACAAACAACATAGAACTAGAGTTCTTGAATACATGGTACAGATTGACAGCTGCCAGAAGGGATGTGGGAGGGGCAATCAGGATGAGAAAAGGTGAAGATATCATCCAAAGAACATATATGCCTAGCCATGGACACAGACAACAGTGAGCTTAGGGCCAGAAAGAGGGGAGGGCAGGGTGTGGGGGAGGGGACAAAGCAGAGGATGGTGGAATGGGGGTCATCTGTAATGGTATCAGCAATCTCTATGAAGGCTTGACCTAACCCTGGATGTCATTGCAGGGTCCGGATGACCTAGCACGGACTGTTGAGGGGGCAGGACATTAGGCCTGGAGAGAGGCCTGCAGAGAGAGAGGCAGGGTTTGATCTGCAGCCTCAGTGGCAGCTGTTGATCAACCCTTGCATCTCACTTCCTCTCTGCCTTCCAGGAGTCTGTTTCTCTCCTGCCTCCTTGGTGCTGCTTATCTTTCCTGCCTCCTTGATCAGGCCCAGAGATAGGCCCAGAGATGCAGACTAGGTTTGCTTGCTGCTGGGGTCAGCTGATCAGGACTGAGATGCGCCAGACAGGTGAGTGGTTAGGAGCCAGTGTCACTAAACTAGCAGTCAGATATCCGCTGAGGGGTCCCAGATTGGAGAGGGTGCAGTCTGGGCTCTGTTGAAGACAAAATGGTACTTTTTCCCTGGCCGGATGAAGGGAGGTGGGAGCTGTGAAACTCAGGGGGTTGGTTAATCCAGAAAAATAAAGCTTTCTACACACCTCATCCTCCTGTGTGAGGCTCTCAAATTCCTTTTTTCATGACGTTGCAAGAAGCCTACTTCCACAGGCCACGGGTGGGGACAGGGAGAGCTCCCCACGGGTAACATGAGGGGGAATTCATTGGTTCTCAAAGTGCAGCGCCAGACAAGTAGCATCCATGGAAACCAAGAAACACATTGGAGACGCAAATTCTCAGATTCCATCCCAGAAAGTAAATCCGGATAAAGCATCACTTTCTTAAATTAGATTTCCATCTGGTGGCCTTTCCATGTAGCTACAGTTCTTCCCCCCACCCCCCCCCCCCTATTTCTTCTGTTAGGATGCCATCTGGTGGAGCTCTTAAGCAATTGCAAAATTCTCTCTCTTTCTCTCTCTTCTTCCTATCTCTTTTAATCTTTATTGTTGACAGTATTATACTGTAGATGTCTTCCCTTTCCTCATTGCCCACCACCACCCAGTTCTCGCCCCACCCCAGGTCTTCACTATCATCTGTGTCCACGAGTTACGCATATGTGCATATAAGTTCTTTCGTTAAGCTCTTCCTGCCTCCCATCCCTTTTCCCTTTGAAACTCGTCAGTCTATTCTATGTTTCCATGCCTCTAGTTCTATTTTATTCATGTTTATTTTGTTCATTAGATTCCACAAATGAGTGACATCATGTGATACTTGTCTCTGACTGGCTTATTTCACTTAGCTTCATAATCTCCACGCCAATCCATGCTGTCACAAAAGGTAAGAGATCCTTCTTTTTTATGTTTGAGTAATATCCCCTGGTTTATATGGACCACAGCTTTTTATCTACTCATCTACCAATGGTTACTTGGTTCTTTCTGGATCTTAGCTTTAGTAAATAGTGCTGCTATGAATATAGGGGTGCATATATTCTCTCTGGTTGGTGTTTCGTGATTCTTAGGATATAGTCCTAGAAATGGGATCACTGGGTCAAAAAGTTCTATTTTTAATTTTTTGAGGAAACCCCACACTGTTTTCCATAGTGGCTGCATCATTTTGGACAGGTACATAAAAAAAAAAGACATGTAGCCACCAACTTACACCATAAACAAGAATAAACTCAAAAGGATAAAATACCCAATTTTAAGTCACAAAATCTTAAAAATCCTAGAAGAATAAGCAGGCAGCAAAATCTCACATAGCAGAATTCCACTGATACATTGCCTAGGGCAAGAGAAACAAAGGAAAAAATAAATGGGAAATCAAAGTAAAAAAAAATTCTGCATAGAAAAAAAAGAACAGCATCAAAATGAAAAGGGAACACACTGTATGGAGAACATATTTGTTAATGATACATCTGATAAGGGTTAATTTCCTAAATATATATAGAACTCATACAACTCAACAAAAGGGAGACAACACTACAATTAAAAAATGGGCAAAGGACCTGAATAGACACTTTTCTGAAGCGGACATACAGATCGCCATCAGACATATAAAAATGTGCATTCACTAGTCATCAGAGAGATGCAAGTTAATCACCTCACAGCTTCCAGAATGGCTATCAACAAATCAACAAACAAGTGCTGTTGGGGATGTGGAGAAAAGGGACCCCGTTTTGTGGTGGGAATAGTATATTTTTAAAATATTTTATTGTTTTTTCACAGAGTGGAAGTAAAAGGGATAGAGAGTTAGAAACATCGATGAGAAAGAGACATCGATCAGCTGCCTCTTGCATGCCCTCTACTAGGTATGTGCCCACAACCAAGGTACATGCCCTTGACCGGAATTGAACCTGGGACCTTTCAGTCCGCAGGCCGACACTCTATCCACTAAGCCAAACTGGTTTCGGTGGAATATTTTTTTTGTTTTGTTACAGTGTTATCCAGTGGATTCATCTTGTAATTGTAGTATATATTTTTTCTATTAATTGTTTATGCTACTAAGTAGAATTTTCATGTAACTCCATAGATATGTTTTTCTTTTCACTTTTTTTAGAATGCCACCCCATGGAATTTTCCTGCAATTGCAGATCAGAACTTTTATTTATCAGGTTAGAGCGCCACCTGGTGGAATTGTGTAATTCCAAATTAGATGTTTTTCTGGTTACTGGTCTCTCTCTTTTACCCATTCTGTCCCTCTGTCCTCTCTCTGTTTACACACACACACACACACACACACACACACATACACACACACACTCACACACACTTGACTCGAACAAGAAGGGGATTAGGGGTGCCAACTCCTACACAGTTGAAAGTCTATAACTTTTGACTCCCCCAAAACTTAACTGCTAATAGCCTGCTGCTGATCTGAAGCCTTACCAATAATGGCTCACTGCACAACAAATGAATTCTATTTTCCCTTTTCACCTTTTTCATAAAAAAAGGAAAATCTTTGGATTTCTCTTGGTCAGTATAAAACAGGTATAAAGGTCAGTCTTTCTAAAATTGAAGAGACAACACAAACTTTTGAAAAGTGGGAGAATAACTAATAGGGAAAACATAGCTGATTTGGAATTACATGAAAATTCTATCAGGTGGTGCTCTAACCTGAAAAATAGGAAAAACTTCTCTGATCTGCAATTATAGTAAAATTCCACCGGGTGGCACTTTAAACAGAGTATGTACAGAAAAACATCTGTATACAATTACATGAAAGTTCTACCTGGCAGAAAAGATCACTCTGCAATTACTAGATACTTCCAGTAGGGGGCGATGTGTAGCATAAATAAATAAATAAATAAATAAATACATAAATAAATAAATAAATACATAAATACATAAATACATAAATGGACGTGCAATTACATATGAAGTCCACACGATGGCACTCTGACACAAGAAATAAAATGGCATTGCACTTACACAAAATTGACATACGGTGGCACTCTAACACAAGAAATAGAAAAATTTGAAGCGGTAATTATATGAAAAATCCGTTAGATGGCATTCTAACATAAGAAATAGAGAAGATTGAACTTTTTTTGTGTGGGGGAAGGGAATTTTCTGGGCATTTACCCAAATAAGGTATTATTATGAAATATGTGGTGATAAACTTATAGGATTTATTTACTTAGTAAATTAGAGTGTAAATTAAAATTTAGCACATATATTTTTAGTGCTTTGGACATTTTTCATTATGCTAGTATTCTTTCATTTTGTTGTTTGTGCCTACAAACAGGTCCTCTAGGGCAGAGACCAAATATCTAACTTTTCTACTTCCCCAGCTTCTACTACAATTACTGATATAATGAGAATTCAATAAATAAGTAAATAAATATTATTTTAAACTGCATGTTAGTTAAAATATATATTTTTATATTTTAAATCCTTACCCAACGATATGTTTTTATTGATTTTTAGAGAGAGAGAGAGAGAGAGAGAGAGAGAGAGAGAGAGAAAGATCAATGTGTGAAGGAAACATTGCCCTGTATTTACCCGAATCTGGGATCAAATTTAGAGCCCAGGTATGTGCTTTGACGGGAACTGAACCTGCAACCTTATTTATGTACGGGACTATGCTTTAGCCAAATGAGCCACCAAGCCAGGGTTAAACATTTATTAAATAAGTGAAAGAAGGAATAAAAACGTGAAAATAAATGGCAGGAAGGCAACATGAATAGAATATAAATCTAGAGTCTGAGCTCTATTCTCAGGACTTCTGTATCCTACAGTTGAACAAGTAGGGAGAAAGGCAGAGAAAAACATGACTGAGACTGAAATAACAATGAATTTTATTTAAATGACTCCCTAGGTTGCGATTTTTGTGGGGGTACAGTGAACTTTATTGATCATATCTGACAAGATAGGCCTCCCTAAGACCCTTCCCTTGTTCTAGGGGTCTGGGGTACAAACTGCGGAGGTCAGGAGATTCTTAGTGTGTTGGGGGGACCGGGACTCTTTAACAGCTGAGGACATCTCTTCCTGTCGCTGGGGCTGGTGGTCCAGGCGGCTCTTACTCCTTGGAAGCCATGTGGACCATAATGTCTACCATCCTCTTCCTCAGCCAAAGTCATTGTCATATCAGGGAACAAGCTTGACAAAGTGGTCACTGAGGGCAGTGCCAGTCCCGGCACTGAAGGTGGAGGAGTGGGTGTTACTGTTAATGTCGAAGGAGACTAACTGCCCTTAGTGTTGCCCAGGTTACCCTTGAGGGGGACCCTCTGTACCTTCTTTATGTTACCGTCTTTGGCAGCTTTCTTCAGGAAGCAAGTCAGCTCTACAACTTACATATTGGAGGCGGGGACACAGAACGCAATTCAGCTCAGGGATGACCTTGCCAACAGCCTTGGCAGTGCCCATAGAAGCAGAGATAATGTTCAGGTCAACCATCCCACCACAGTCTCCTAGAAGGGGGCCATTGCAGTCTTTGGGGTGGCAGTTGGGACTGTGGTCATGAGTCCATGATACTAAAGTTGCCATGAATGACCTTGGCCAGGGGGCTAAAGGAGGTGGTGGTGCAGGAGGCATTGCTGACAATCTTGAGGGAGTTGTCATACTTGTCATGTTCACACCCATCACAAACATGGGGGCAGCGGCAGAAGGGACAGAGATGATGACCTTCTTGGCTCCGCCCTTCAAGTGAGCCCCAGCCTTCTCTGTGGTAGTAAAGACATGGGTGGACCCCACAACATACTCAGCACCGGCTTCACCCCATTTGATGTTGGCGGGATCTCGCTCCTGGAAGATGGAGATGGACTTTCCATTAAGGACAAGCTTCCTCTTCTCAGCCTTGACTATGCCTTTGAACTTGCCATGAGTAGAATCATACTGCAACAGGTAGGCCATGTAATACAGATCAATGAAGGGGTCATTGATGGTGACAGTATCCACTGTGCCACAGCGACTAGGCACCCAATATGGCCAAACCCCTTACTGTGACCTTACTGGTACTGCACAGGAAGACACAGCTGTCTGATGAGCATCAGGAGCAGAGAGCCAGTTGAGATTTTTTTTTAAGTTAGCACATTAAAAGATAAGAAAAATTAACAAAATTTACTTCAGAGGATGAAGTCCAGCAAGATAATGAGGCTTGATTGAGTTTTCAAAAAGCATTGAAACTATTTCTGTCATTTCATTGTTCTGGAACTTGGTTTTAGAATTCAATGTTGGGGTTACTCACCCAGAGGAGCCTCGAAAAGCTGCCTGTGTGGGTCCCCTGAAGATTCATCCAAGAAAGGAGCTTCTAGCTTTGCCTAAGGCTGGGCTGGACCAGCAGCCCTGGGAGGAGGAGGTGAGGACCTTCCAGTTTGCAGATGAGACAGAGGAGGTCAGAGTTCGCCTGAAGAGACGTGGGAAGAAGCAGCACGTGTCTTCCTGCCCTCCTTCGGACTCTGCCAGTTTGAACAGACTGCTTCCTCCTTCTGAGCTCCTGACTCCACTGAGACCTGCTCACCCAGCAGTCACCCTCTGTACAGCCTCAGTGCTACTCATTCCCGTGGCCCTACCGCTGTTTCTGAACCGGAACTAATCTTCTGTCCCATCTGACTGCCCTGAAGTTCATGGTCACCTGCTCTGTGGGGCCCAGTCACCATCCATGTCTTCTGTTTTGTCTTTTGCAAGCAAATTTGCATTTTGTCCTGAACTAAAAAGCAAGCTCCAATGGTGGAGTTTCAGACATCAGCCACGGAAGAGGCATTTCCCCCCCAGAAGAATAGAAGTGTGTTCTGGCCTGTGCTCCGTGCTGCTTACACAGCTGGGAGCTCCTGGCGCCACTTGCTTTGACTCCCAAGGAAGTTACCAAATGCCCTACTCGCTGGCTGTCCGCCCATTTAAAAATACAAGTGGGTTCGCAAGGCCCTGGTCTCCGCGTGGTCCGTCATTAGTCACTGCTTCGTTCCCTGCAGCTTCAGCTTTAGGCGGCCCAAGTGCTGTGCCAAGCCGGGACCTGCAGTGTCTCCTCTCCTCGCCCGCAGCTGCCTCAGCTGACCGGACCGTGAGGCCCACGCAGGCCTCCCGCCCTTCTGAATCTGCTTCCAAATGCCACCGCTTTGCCTCCACCCCTCCCACCTAGTTGGGCCACCACTGTGCATCCCTGACGTGGTCTTCTGTGGTGGGTCAAATGGCAGACTGCCCAGTGATACTGTCACCGCTCTGGTCCACTCTCTACAAGGATCAAGGAGATCCTTCCAAAAGCACACATCAGGTCTTGTCCGGCTCTCCTTAGCAGCCTCCAGGCCAGTGGTTCTCAACCTTCCTGATGGCGCGACCCTTTAAGACAGCTCCTCATGGGGTGGTGACCCCCAACCATAAAACTATTTCCGTTGCTACTTCATCACTGTCATTTTGCTACTGTCATGAATGGTAATGTAAATATCTGATAGGCAGGATGTATTTTCATTGTTACAAATGGAACATAATTAAAGCATAGGGATGAATCACAAAAACAATATGTAATTATATATTGTGAAATATTTCTTTCTAATTACAAATAAATGAAATTTTGTCTTGAATCGTGGTGTAGCATGGGTGACAGTCTTCATATGACAACAGCAAACTACATTGCTACACTTTGCTACACCGAGGAGCGGTGTGTTGGTTCCTAAGACCATGGGAAATAGGCGTTTTCCAATAGTCTTAGGCGACCCCTGTGAAAGGGTCGTTCGATCCCCAGGTTGAGAACCGCTGCTCCAGGCCTTTCCACTGCAGTTAGAGAGCAACTGGAACTTCTAAAACCTAGGGGGACCGCCTGTCCTGCCCCTCACCCCTTCTTGCCTTTCTTCCCTTCGCTGTAGATCGGCCACTTCTCCTTCCGGCCCTCAAATCCTCTGACTCAGACCCGGCTCAGGTCTTTGCATACATGCCTGAGCCACGTGAGGCCAGGCTGTCTCCTGTCTCCACTCATGCCCAGAGGCCGCACCAGCGAAAGGCACTTCCTGGGATGAGCGAATTGCTTCCACCTGGTCTAAGATCTTTTCCACACATGATCTTGTTCGGGTGCATGGGCCCTGTTCATGGCAGTCCCCTCGCCATCACGGGAAGTCTGTCCAGGTAGGCAATTGGGCATCTTGCTCACTCCCGTATCCACACACTTTAAAAGGGTGCTAGACACACAGTAGGTGCTCAGTAAGCATGTCTTGATGGAACCCTCTTCATTCAGGCTAATATAAAGGTCACAGTTCACTGTGACCTTTCTTGTATCTGTTACGACTGTAGACTTGCCCAGAACCACAGTTCCATCACGGAAAATTATGGTACTTGGGAAGTGCTTGATATTGAACATTTCAGAGGATTCTGTTCATCTCATGTTTTTTGTTCCATGTGGGGCCGGCATGACTTCAACTTTTATTTTTTTTAAAATTGTTATTGTTTAGCTGAAACAGGTTTGGCTCAGTGGATAGAGCATCGGTCTGCGGACTGAAAGGTCCCAGGTTTGATTCTGGTCAAGGGCATGTATCTTGGTTGCGGGCACATCCCCAGTAGGGGGCATGCAGGAGGCGGCTGATGGATGTCTCTCTCTCATCGATGTTTCTAACTCTCTATCCCTCTCCCTTCCTCTCTGTAGAAAATCAATAAAATATATTTAAAAAATTGTTATTGTTTAAAGTATTATATATATTAGTATATATATCTCCTCCCCCGCCCCCCGCATTGACTACAACTTTTAAAAGTCTAATCCTCTTAAGAACCTGAACAGATGATGTCTTGGAATCCTTTAATTGCTGTTCTTTTACACAATTGAGGAAGTGGCCTCGTTTACTTAGGTTAAATGTTGACATGGCATTGGTTTCTTTAAAATGAAAAAAAAATAGTCCTACAAATCTAAGAGATATAGACTAACCTTACTTCCCTGCATGGACACTGACTGCTGTCATTGGTTTGTGATTTTCATTTCTCTCAGACCAGTGATTCTCACCTGCGAGTGGTTTTGCTTCCAGGGGATACGGGCATGTCTGGAGCTATTCTTGGTATCATGATCTGGAGGGTGTCGGCACTTGGTGTCAGACATCAGGGATGCTCTTACATCCTACAGTGCGCACAGCAGAGCGATCCAGCCCAAAATGTCAACAGTGCCATGGGCACGGGGATGGCGAGTGCCAAGGTCATTACTGTTGGCGCACTGAGAGCATAGGCTACACTGGCCCTGCGGCGAACACACAACAGGCGCCCACTCAGTACCTTTCAAATAAACCAATGACACTTGGCACCTCTTTGTCCTATAGGATGGAAGAGTCACACCTTTTCACAGTAGGAAGTGGGCTCAGGCACGAGCCCAGCTGGGTCCCGAGAACCGGAAGCTTGTCAACGCAAGGCTTCTTCTCCTCACCCGAGGCTGGAGGACTGGCTCCCTGGGCCTGACCGGGGTAATGAACTTGAGTCTTCCCGTCACTGACAAGCAATGAAGCATTCAGCTCTCCATGTCGGGCTGCACCATCTTTCCCTCAAGTGATCCAAATGCCCCTCTGTCTCCCAGTTTTTATTATTTATTATTTTTTTATTTTTTAAATATATTTTATTGATTTTTCACAGAGAGGAAGGGAGAGGGATAGAAAGTTAGAAACATCGATGAGAGAGAGACATCAATCAGCTGCCTCCTGCACGCCCCCTACTGGGGATGTGCACGCAACTAATGTATATGCCCTTGACCGGAATCGAACCTGGGACCTTTCAGTCCGCAGGCCAACGCTCTATCCACTGAGCCAAACCGGTTTCGGCTGTCTCCCAGTTTTGAAATGGCTGCTCCCTTCTGCACAGAATGCTCTCCCCTAGATCTCCGCACAGATAACTCCTTCCCAACGTCACTTCCTCACTGAGGCCGCACTGGCCTGTGGTTACCTTAGCTAATAGGTTTAGGGAAATGTCATCAAATGCTCCAAACACACCAAAGGCACCGAAGCTCAGAAACTACCCGGAGACGATCAGGAACCGCCAGCTCAGGAGGGAGACATTTTCCACCGCTCTCCGAGGTCCGTGGGGGGTGGATCTACCAGAGCGGGGAGTTCCTCCAAGCTCCGTTCATGGAACACAAAGGAAATGCAAAATGTAGAGGAAACAGGCAGGCCGTTTGGACAGAAGGAACCGGAGAAGGGACAGTCCCAGCAGATGCCCATTCAGCACAGACAGGCAGGGGGCGTCTGAATGAGTTTGCTGTGATGCTGAGCATCCTTGCCACCGTCTGAAGTCCACTCCCCACCTCCTCCCCTTTTCCCTGCTGTGGCCCTGGCAGTGACTTGCAGGAGTCACAACCAGGGGCCCCTTACTCTCAGGCTTTCTCTTTGAGAGCCTAGAGCAGCGGTTCTCAACCTGTGGGTCGCGACCCCTTTGGGGGTCGAACGACCCTTTCACAGGGGTCGCCTAAGACCATCGGAAAATGCAGATATTTATATCACGATGCATAACAGTAGCAAAATGTCATGGTTGGGGGTCACCACCGCATGAGGAACTGTATGCAAGGGTCGCGGCCTGAGGAAGGGTGAGAACCGCTGGCCTAGAGGGATCGGTGCTGGTACTTGCGGAATTCGCTGTGCTTGCCCAACCCTTGATGAATACACCCTTTATTCAACCTGTTGCCGCACACCCAGTTCGCACGCTCCATTTATTTCCTGCCGGTGCCCTGGCTGAGACACTATTTTAGCATATTCAAGACACACATTCATCTTAGCACCTATTTATTTCAGAGGCTTTTACGTAGTCATTTGCAATGACATCATGTCTGGTTCTCCTTTTCCTCCGGGGAAGGTCGTGTTCTCTCTCCCCTTTTCCATCTTTGTTTCATCTTC
The DNA here is from genome assembly GCA_004026805.1 of Lasiurus borealis. Lineage (NCBI taxonomy): Eukaryota > Metazoa > Chordata > Mammalia > Chiroptera > Vespertilionidae > Lasiurus > Lasiurus borealis. Next base: position 22,723 of record PVJN01012721.1, read on the forward strand.
TTGGAGAGATGATTTAAATATAGCAAAGCTCACCGGTCTTAGAAGTACAGCCTGATGAACTGGTGCATTTGTACATGCCTGCAGAACTGCCCCTGAAATAAAAATCTGGAACATTTCCAGCTGCCCTGAAAAGTCTCTCAGGTGCCTTTCCAGTTAATACCATCTTCCCAGAAGTAACCACTCTTTTTAAAAATATATATATATTATGTATTGGTTTCAGGTGCGCAGCTAAGTGGTTAGACGATCATATACCTTACAAAGTGTTCCCCTTGATATTTCAGGTGCCCACCTGACACCATAGATAGTTATTACAATATTATTGACTCTGTTTCCTATGCTTTATTCACTTCCCCATGGCTGTTTTGTATCTGCCAATTTGCGCTTCTTAGTATCTTCACCTCTCTCACCCAGAGCCCCAAACCCCTCCCCTCAGTAACCACTGTTCGGATTTGTCACCATAAATTGGTTTTGTCTGTTGAACATCCTATAAATGGAATTATATCATATGTGTGCTCTTCTTCGTTTGGTTTAGTATCTATAAGATTCAGCCACGTAGTTAATGTCCTCTGCTTCTAAGGTTGATTTCACCTTAATTAAAATCAACATCGTTTTGGGTTTATATTAACTTAGTTACTTGTCTGTAAAATAGGGTACATAACAGCCATGTCTTACAGTTTAGAGAAGAATGAAATTCATAAATAGCTGGAAAGATGTATAGGTAGTTATATCCACATTAGTTTTGTGGTTTGGCAATAACATATAACACATATTAGAAATGCTACTGTAGCGGATCTAAAACCTAACGTGCCTTTCCGAACGGAAAGCAAATGTTACAGTGGGAAAAGCCTTTCTCCTTGGCTCCTGAGCATGTGCCTTGCTGATCCCATTGTCCCTTTCACTGAAATAAAATGTTCTTTGCATCATTTTCCCACCCAGAGTGCCGGGGAGCCAAGTAGAAACTATCACGAACAGAGCGCGATTATTATTTTCCACAGATCGCCCTGGTCGGTGTGGTTTGGATCTACTGGCCGTGTGGGCTCCCCAAAGCCCCATTCGTGCAGCCGAGCCCGCCCCACCAAGTCCTGGGAAAGCCAAGCCTGATCTGAGTGACACCCCTGGTTCCTTCCCGCTGGAGGCTCCGTTGCCAGAGAACTCCATCCTGGCCGCACATCTGAGACACCAAGGGGCTTGAGCGGCTCCGCAAGGAATCTGCAGTTAATTACGCGGCACGGATTGCCGTTAGTGTGGGCCTCGCTCTCCACAGGCCCCGGATGAGGCGCCTTGGGTGACTCTGGCAGGCCCGCCTGCCTAAGAGTTCCACAGCCATGGGGGGGGGTGGGGGTGGAGGGCACGAGTGGTGTTTGGAAGAACCCCTCTCTTTGCAGGAGGGGACAGCATCACCAGCCAGGACATTTGGCCGTCGAGTCACACCCTCTTGGACACAACCCGTTCTGTCTTTCACTCATTTGAAGCATGGAAAGGGTGGCCGCCTATTGGAAGGGATGGGATGCATGATTTTCTCGTGTTCTCCGAGCTGGACCAGGCTTCTTACATTTCTGTTACACCACAGGGCAGCGCCTTCCTTTAACAAGTATCAGGCCCTGTTCTGTAGGCTGAGAGTGGAAGTGGGAATTGCTACTGGGAGGGCTGGCCTCCTGGTAGGTGGGAAGTCGCTTAAAAGTATGACAGGAGGGCTGAGAGTTTAGATCAGCGGTTCTCAACCTGTGGGTCGCGAACAGCTAGCAGGGTCTCCTAAGACCATCGGAAAACACAGAGATTTACACTAAGATTCATAACAGTAGCAAAGTACAGTTATGAAGTAGCGACAAAACTAATTTTATGGTTGGGGGTCACCACAACATGAAGAACTGTATTAAAGGGTTGTGGCCTTAGGAAGGTTGAGAACCACTGGTTTAGTTAGATGCTGGATTCAACTGGCTCCAACCATTACTCGCTGTGTGACTTTAGGCAAGTAGCTATTAACTCCTTTTCTTAAAAAAAAATGTTTGTATTGATTTCAGAGAGAGGAAGGGAGGGGGAGAGGGAGATAGAAACATCAATGATCACCCCTATGTTCATAGCAGCACCATGTACAATAGCTATAATTTGGAAACAGCCTAGGTGCCCGTCAGCAGATGAGTGGATCAGAAAACTGTGGTACATCTACACAATGGAATTCTATGCTGCCATCAAAAAGAAGGAATTCTTACCATTGGCAGCAACCTGGATGGAACTGGAGAGCCTTATGCTAAGTGAAATAGGCCAGTCAATGAAGGAGAAACACCACATGATCTCACTCATTTGTGGATAATGAAGAACATTGTAAACCGATGAACAAAAGGATAGATACAGAGGCAGTCAAGCATCAAACAGACTGTCAAATTACAGCAGGAAGGTTAGGGAGAGGTGGGGTAGATAAGAGATCAACCAAAGGACTTGTGTGCGTGCATATAAGCATAACCAATGGACACAAGACACTGGGGGGTTGGGGTATGCCTGGGAGGGAGGGCAATGGGAAGATATGTATACATGTAACACAATAATAAAAAAGAAAAGAAAAAGAAACATCAATGATGACCATCATTGATCGGCTGCCTCCTACACGCCCCCCACTTGGGATCGAGCCTGCAACCAGGGCTTGATCTCCTGATCGATCAGTCAACTCCAAACCACTGAGACCACCGGCTGGGTGAGAGGCCTTTATTGACCAGCCTATTAAGACAGCCTCACCCCGTCCTTCCTATTCTTTACCTTCTGGGTTTTTCATCGTAACACTGTCACCCCCTGGAAACATGCACCTATTTGTTTTCTCACTGTCTGTCTCCTTCACTAGAATTGGAGCCGGACCTTTCCTGTTACATTTACACGACATTCCTAGCATCTAGCAGAGGGACTGGCAGGTAGTCGGCCCTCAGTCAATCCTTGTTGGAATAAAAAACTCCACCTACATGTCAAACTGGTCTTGCATATAGATAGCTTGCTGGCCCCACCCCTAGCCCCACCGGAAATGAGAAATTCACAGCAGATTCTGAAGAGTACAAAGATTAGAAGATTTTGTGTCAACTTCAAGTGTAGTAGGGAATTTAGGGATATAATTTTTTAAAAAATATATTTTTATTGATTTTTTACAGAGAGGAAGGGAGAGAGATAGAAAGTCAGAAACATCGATGAGAGAGAGACATCGATCAGCCGCCTCCTGCATGCCCCACAGTGGAGATGTGCCTGCAAGCGAGGTACATGCTCCCAACCGGAATCGAACCCAGAACCTTTCAGTCCGCAAGCCGACGCTCTATCCACTGAGCCAAACCGGTCTCGGCTAGAGATATAATTTTAGCAGCATAATTTTCTCAAAAACAAGGGCTACAGCATCATATGTGTGTGTATCAAACAGGCAGATAATTGTAAATGCAGTAGATAAAAATTAAACAGCAAGGATAGAAACAATTACAATATTCAAGAATTATCGTTGCACTTCAGTTGTCAAAGTGAATATTTATTAGATTAAATTATTTTTAAAATCGAAGGCATTGAAATCGGCTTCTTGCTTTACATATAATAGTTGCTTATTAAATGAGTGCTTTACTTATTAATGGACTCTAATGACTTGCCTCGGTGTTCCCATGACAAAATTAGAAACTTTGTATAGGTCAGCGTAAACTGAAGAGTGACTCACCTATCCTCCTTATTGTTCTTCTTCATTGTGTTTCAGTGATACAAACAGTAGTTACCCGCATCCCATATTTTGTGAGATTTACTTTTTTGCTAGGTGAGAAGATCGCTGTATTGAAATTACTTTAGAAATCGTGTCTTGTAACACTGTCTTAGCGGTTGACAAGAAAGCACATTGTAATTGGCATTTCTGAGGAGAGGGGATGCTTTGAGGGACACTTAAATTTAGGTGAGTAGATGAGACAGAGTTCTCGTGTTTTCCAGGGTTTCTTATTTTTGTAATGATACTAACATTATGTGGCAGCTTTTCCAGAAGGCAGTGTGACTTTGTGTGTCAGAAAGAAGGCGAAGAATGAACTCCCCAGAAGCGCACCCCAAGTTTGTTCTGTGCTAACGACTCCTGACAGGGAGACGGATGGGAGAGGGAAATCAGTGAGTCCTGACTTTGACTTTCACTTAGCCCCAACTTTGCGCATATTCCAGCCTGCTTCTTACTAAGCAAGGTTCACTTTGCAAAGCCTGTTCTGGAGACATCCTCGGAATATTCTCGTCCTCCAATGTGGAATGAAATGTTTGCTTTACACAGGGTCATTACATGGAGTTTAAGCGGCTGAGAACACTAAAGTGAGGAGAAAACAGACTGGCAAATGATTTCCCCGTGGACGCATGCAGAGAGCAGAACAATGGGCTTAGTGGAAAACGTGGGGAATGGAATGGTGATGGTAGAAGTTGGACCTATTTCTGGTGGTTCAGCAATGGATCCGTTTAGAGGGGATTAGAAAGTGTGGAAAAAGCCCATCAGACTTTAAGGCAGGTGATCTCAACACCAGGGGACATGGCCAAGGGACCAGGGGGGAGTCTTCAAAGGACACCCTTCCCTGCTCTAAATTTTTTTATTAATGTGTTACATGTGTACATATCTTCCCATTGCCCCCCCCTCCCATGCATACCCTAACCCCCCAGTGTCTTGTGTCCATTGGTTGTGCTTATACGCATGCAGACAAGTCCTTTGGTTGATCTCTTATCTACCCCACCTCTCCCTAACCTTCCCGCTGTAGTTTGACAGTCTGTTTGATGCTTTACTGCCTCTGTATCTATCCTTTTGTTCATCGGTTTATAATGTTCTTTATTATCCACCAATGAGTGAGATCATGTGGTGTTTCTCCTTCATTGCCTGGCTTATTTCACTAAGGCTCTCCAGTTCCATCCAGGTTGCTGCCAATGGTAAGAATTCCTTCTTTTTAATGGCAGCATAGAATTCCATTGTGTAGTTGTACCATAGTTTTCTGATCCACTCACCTGCGGACAAGCACCTAGGCTGTTTCCAAATCTTAGCTATGGTGAATTGTGCTGCTATGAACATAGGGGTGCATATATCCTTTCTGATTGGTGTTTCTAGTTTCTTAGGATATATTCCTAGGAGTGGGATTGCTGGGTCAAATGGGAGCTCCATTTCTAGTTTTTTGAGGAAACTCCACACTGTTCTCCACAGTCCTGCAGCTATTTGTCCCAAGGTACTGCACTTGCCTTTGAGATTTCCCTAAACCCTGACCACACCTCTGCAGATCGCCTCTCCATTAACCTCTCCTAGGTTTCTCCTAATTGACTATGACTTTTGTTTCCAGTCCGGACCCCGTTGGTAAGGGCTGGGGGTGGCAGTGGGTGGTGTGGCTGGCTGGCCTGCGCAGGGTAAAGAGCTAAGTGATTGAAATTCTCATTCGCTTCCCTGCCCTTCTTCCCCCACCCCCTGCTGAAGAGCCACGCAGCCCCATCAAGAAGCAGGAAAGGAGGTCAGGGGGCAAAGGAGCAGCATCAGGGGAGAGAAGGCCTGAGACACCACCGTTTTCCTTTCCCTTCGGGGTCTGGAAACCCTGATTCGTCTGGAAGCAAGGATTGTCCAGCAGAAAGCAAACTTGCCAATTTGTAAAACCAACTTGGATGTGGCCACTCATCAGACTCATGCATATTCTGCTTTACAAGAGAAAACAGTCCACAGGAAACATTACCCTCCTTTTCCCCTCGCTGACTATTTCGACTAATAGGCCTGTGGATTAGTCACTGTGCTAATGAGTCGTTTTACCCTGGCCCTCGGTGAACTAGGTCGGAGAGAGCCCCGAAAACTCTTGGAAAACTTCATGAAAAGTTCTGTTCTTTTTTTTTTAGGGAGGAAAGGGGGGGAAAGGAGAAAAAACAAAGGAAGGGGAAGGGGAGGAAAATAAGAAAAACCGAAACCGAGGCGCTGCCACATCCCCTCGTGGGAAAGACTAGGGAGGGATGAAAAGTTCTGTCCTTTTTTAAAAAATATATTTTATTGATTTTCTACAGAGAGGAAGGGAGAAGAATAAAGAGTTAGAAACATCGATGAGAGAGAGACATTGATCAGCTGCCTCCTGCACGCCCCCTACTGGGGATGTGCCCACAACCAGGATACATGCCCTTGACTGGAATCCAAACTGGGACCTTTCAGTCCACAGGCCAATGCTCTATCCATTGCACCAAACTGGTTTCAGCAAAAGTTCTGTTCTTTTGACCCATTAGTAGAGAGATGAGATTTGCCAGGGATCAATGTTTATTTTTAATTTTTATTTTTTTAAATTAATGTGTTACCTGTATACATATCTTCCCATTGCCCCCCCCAGACTTACCCTAACTCCCCAGTGTCTTGTGTTTTTTGGTTATGCTTATCTACATGAAGACAAGAGGGATCAATGTTTATATATCATAGCTACATTTGGAAATTTAATTGTTTTTTTTTTCTAAAAATCAATTGAGGAAATAAGATTTATAGTAAAAAATCAAAATAGAACATGCCAAGACCTAATGTGTTCTTATTTTTCATTGGTCTCTAAGGTTTTCATTTCCTTCCTTCCTTCCTTCCTTCCTTCCTTCCTTCCTTCCTTCCTTCTTTCTTTCTCTTTCCTTTCTTTTAAAATATATTTTATTGATTTTTCACAGAGTGGGAGAGGGATAGAGAGTTAGAAACATCAATGAGAGAGAAACATCCATCAGCTGCCTCCCGCACGCCCCCCACTGGGGATGTGCCGCAACCAAGGCACACGCCCTTGACTGGAATCGAACCTGGGACCCTTCAGTCCCCAGGCTGACTCTCTATCCACTGAGCCAAACCGGTTTGCTCAGTCTCTAAGATTTTCATAGCCCAGAAAAGCAAGCAAAAAAGAACAGTTTCACCAGGTCTTCTGTATCAATGGCAATTGTGTCCCCAGAAGACACTTAGCAAGGACTGAAGACACTTTGGTCATCACCACTGGAGTGAGGATTCTACTGGCATCTAGCGGGGCGAGACCAGGGGTGCTGCTAAACACCCCACAATGCGCACAGGCTGGCCCTGACAGCAAAGGATGATCCAGCTCAAAATGTCCGAACTCTGAGACTGAGAAACCTTTATCTGCATTAAAGTTACAGCTCCACCAGCAAGGAAATTAGCATTAAATAATATCCATAACTATGCAATTTGAAAACCACACTCCAAGAAAGCTAAATGCCACTAGTTTACGGATAACACTATACATCACAAATTAAAATACTATCGCCTTAGAGTCTGTCGTGTTTTGACAATGGCAAGTTTAGTGCCTTTTTTTGAGTGTAATTGACGTTTTTCAAAATAGAAACCAGGCTAGTTGGTCAGATGGAATAAAATATTTTTGGAGCACATGGAGTCTTTTTAAAAATAATCTCTCTAATCAAAAGCATTTTCCCTTCAGATTGTGGTTCTAAGTAAAGAGATGCTCAGCCTGAAGAGAAATGGTCTGCGGTTCAGACTGCAGATCAGGGTGTGGGGAGTGACATTAGCATGTTAACCATTAGTAACTGCAGAGAAGAGATGAGACTAGTGCTGTTTGGGAAGGATTTAAACAAACACAAAGGTAGCAAATGATCTGTTTTGTTTTCACCCAAAAGAGTGCTGGCTTGAATATGAGGTCCTCAAAGCGTCTTCGAATAAGAAGGAAAAAATCTGTTCTGCGTATTGATTACTGTTACCTTCTCCCATTCCAAACTACTGAGGTTGGCTAGTGAAAGAAGAGGCCAAGAGTGTCTTAATTATAGTGTTTGTCACTAACGGTATATGGTATGCTTCTCCACAGAGAACCTCACTCTGTGCTAGAGAAGCAAGTTCAGGAGAAATCAAAGAGCTATTAAAACAGCTAAAAGCCTTTTATGGCAGAGACAAACCGGCCTGGTATTAAAATTAATGACGAGGCTGGAAGAGCAGAGATGCAGAGATGAAAACGCTGGAAGGATGGAGATAGAGAGACTATTTTAAGGTCCATCTCCAGGAAGATGGAGAAAACAAACGTAGACAGGTAGAAGGAAATGTCAAGCTAATCATCCAAAGAAGGATTACATTTCTTGGAAAAACTGACCCTATGCAAATTTGGAGCTCCAAATACCATTCTTCTGAGTCTGTCAGAAAAAAAAAAAAATCTCTCAAGGGCTTCGCCGAATTCAGGAGTGCTTGCGAGTTTGTTGAAATCTCTCTTCTCCAAAAGAATGTTCCTAGAAGCAGAAATTGTCCGCTCGGGCTGACAACATTGAAGTGATGAAGAGCTCCGATAGGCCCGCGCTGCAGGGATTTAACGAGCTGGTCCAGCTAACGGGCAAACTTGGCTTTGTGGCCCGTCCCAGCCCCGCTCCCTGCCAGGTGAGGGCGTGGGGGAGTGTGTGACTGTCAAGGCTGACCCCTCTCTACGTGGTCTGCTGGAATGGGCTCTCACACTGGTACTTCAAGAATGTTCTCGTTTCTGAGCCAATAAGTCCCATAGTATACAGTGGAGAGTCGGGATCAACATACTCTAGCAACGCCAATAATAATACAGCGGTACCTCGAGATACGAGTGCCCTAACGTACGAGATTTTTGAGATACGAGCCGTTGAGCGATTTTTGCTTTGAAATACGAGCAACATTTGAGATAGGAGTAATCACGCGGATCGGTTGGCTGCACATGACCCACCAGTTTACCATGACTCGAGCGTCTCATAGTTTCCCACGCCTCAAGGTTACAGAACGAATTAAACTCGTATCTCGAGGTACCACTGTATTGGACAATAAGTAAGCAAAAAGACTAACAGTCTTTGTTATGGAATCTACTTTTTGAAGATAAACCGATCAATGGTTTAGCCTAATGAGCTGATAACAAGCGGTGAGGATTAAAATAGCAGAAAGTATTGAAGTGCTATTTGAAAGCAACAGAATAAATCCAGAAGAAACAAGGGTTTAATGTGGTAGAAACAAGTCCAATAAGGATCAGCAAGAAAGTAAAGATGGTCATGCCCCAGTGGGAATAAAGCCAATGGAAATAATATCTAACCCTTATTCGCTCCTTCTTCTGTGCCAGAGAGTTCTTAGTGCTTTTATTAATATTATCCTATATAACAAAAGGCTAATATTCAAATTGCCCCCTCCAGAGTTCAACCAACCGGGAGTTTGATCACTCGCTATGAAGTGTGCTGACCACTAGATGGCGGTGCAGAATGAGGGAAGGCCCTGGCCAGCAGCCAGCAGCCAAGGGAAGGAAGGTCCTGATCAGCTTGATCAGGACTAGGGACCCAACCTGTGCATGAATTTTGTGCACCGGGCCTCTAATCTTCAATGTTAACATTGAATCTTCATCACAGCTCTCCGAAGTAGATACCATTATCCCATTTTATAGATGAAAACCTGAGATGCAAAGGCTTTAAATTCCCAAATTCCCATAACTACAAAGCGGCAGAGCTGGGATTTGAACCCATGGCTTTCTGATCAAGCTATTATTCTACCGGCACAAACTTTCTGGCTGTGCGGCGGCGTAGGATGATGATGCCCCAGGGGAACAGCAGAAGTTTCATCACTTGGGTTTTTAGACCGAACAAAATATTAGTATGTGTGTCATAGGAAGTAATCTCTGAAGGCACAGGGGTGGGTTAAAATAATATCTGCAACTTCCATTTCTGAATGTTAAGGACTCTTAATTCACAGCACTGGCCATTTCAGTTTTCATAAACCCTCCCACACACTTTCTCATCTGAGACTCCCTGAAATCTTGGGAAGCAGGCAGGTCACACATTACCATCTCAAAGATGTGATGGGCAGTTCCATCAGAAAGGAAGCAACTGCCAAGTTACTTATCATCGAAAATATGTGGGAGGAGGGGGGAAATGTGATTCCAAAAAAGTTGCTTATTTCAACCCTGAACAGTTCATAGGAGTTTATAATTTATTTCCATAACAGTGTGATTGCTTCCTTTTCAACGAGGCTTTGACTCACTTGGAGGAATATATTCCATTACAAGTCTGCTGGCTTCAGGCTTTATGTAGAACTGGTTGGTTGCCATGACGACCGGGACTAACAAAATACAAACCATGAACTCTTTCAATACTGGTCACTAACTTGCTTCTAACAGTCCACTTCCACAGTCCTGAAGAAATATATCTTCATATCGTCATTCGTTTTAGGGGGTTCCTCTTTCTACTTCGAAAATAATCTGAGGACATCTGCTTTGGGTTTCAGGAGAACTTCGATATAAGGCTTTGTGTCTCTGTGTCTAATGAGTGTTTAGAGAGCAGTGTCTTCAGCCATGTTACTCTATTCTTTAAAAATGTGCGCTTCTCATACAAAATTAATTTGAACTCTGGTTGAGGCAAAAAGGAGGTAATATACTGAAGTTTACTAATGGCTTGACATAGCACAACCTCTGCAGCATTTATTACTTAAGCAGCTAACAGAAGGTGTTTATTCACTATACTAAAGGGCTATAAGATGTGTTTGAATTTTGAAAAACAAGGTAATTTCTAAGATACCATAAGACCTCATTGGTTATGGTTAAATGGGGAATTGGAGGAAAGAGACAGGGAAGTTGAATTTGAAATAATTTTTCTAAATTGTGGTGAACCTCTGTTTTTCTTTGCTCGGCTTCCATCCCCAAATCTCCTGGTAATAATCTAATTCTCTTTGGATGACTACCCTCTGCTGAATCTTCAGTCATGTAATTCAGGTGCAGTTGACCCATAGTCCTGTGACACAAGCCTGACCAATCAGAGTACTGCATTTTATTGAATACTAGCGGCCCAGTGTACAAAATTCATGCCCATTAAAAGGGGATTAATTAGAGGAAATATTTAATATTGCTCTTTGCCCTTTCTCTATAATAGAAGTGTCAGAGATGAAAGAAAATTAGTAAAATGTATATGAAAACCTTCCTCCTGTCAGAGTCTGGGGTGCCACAGGAACCAGAGTCAAGTCCTTGCCCACCCACGTGTGCCTCGAAATCATGCAAGACCCAGGCGTGGCTGGCCCCACCCACACTGTTCTAGATCCAGACCTGGCTGGCCCCACCTCCATCAAGCCCCACTGGGCTGGGGGAGCAGCCTCAGTTGTCCTGGCCTGGTGCCAGGGCGGGGGCCACTGCCTGAGGTCCCCTGCTCCAGCTCAGAGCCATGCAGCCTCGGTTCCCTCCTGATTGCCCATTAAGGCTCCTTACAGGAATTCGGCCTCCTCTGTGGGCACAGCCATCTTGTGTTACGGAATCCCTGCCTCCGCTGTGGGTGCAGCCATCTTGTGATGGCATGACAGTCAATTTACATATTCCCTCTTTATTAGATAGGATGGGGATTGGTTCAAGGAAAACTACATGACCAAAAGCCAGGCCAATCTTAGCCAGTAAGATTCAATTCCATGATTTTTGTTGAAACTCTTGAGCTGGAGGGATGTTCTGCTGGGGTCTCTGAACAATTATCTGAAAGCCTAGAGTAACTGGCAGCCATCCTACTATCGTGAGGAAGCAGTCACTGGAGAATGGAATCTACGGAGGGCGAAAATAGAGGGGACATGCAAAGAATAAGACCAATTTCCGGTGACAGTGTTTGAGCCCTAGATCAAGCCTTGCCAGAAGTCTCTCTGCATTATTCAGGTGTTTTTTTTGTGTGTGTGTGTTTTTTTTTTTTGCCAATGAACTACTTTTCTCTTTAACTTTAGTTTAATTGGACTTGTTATTCGCAACCCAAAATTCCTGATTGATACAGAAAAAATCCTATATTATTTTATTTATTTTAAAAACGTACATTATTTTAAATATATGCGATAATTAAATCTAAGCTTAAAATGAGAAGAGCTATCCAGGGGCCCTGTTTTGATGATGAGATAATTATGGTGTCTAATAAGCCTAATTAATTCCACTGTAATCAATCCTTTGGGGGAAGTCTATTTCCTTAAATATTTTAGAGATTCCCTCTTACAATCTTAGTTAATATTTTAATTTGTGCTCCTGAGAAATATTTGGCTCAGAAAGGATACATTTTGGCTTCCATCTTAGCTAAAACACATCAGTGGGATTTTATTGTAGAAAATGTATCTCTCTCAGCCCGATGAATAAATGGACGTGCTAATATTCTGATCATAGACCATCCTGAATTTCCAACAGCAAAACTGAAACATACTATTTTTTAGTCCTCAGTTTCAAGCCATTTACATTTAACAAACTTTTGCTCTAAAAGTCACTATATAGGTGTGTTGTTTTTTTCTTTTACCATAAGGAAATGTATAATTTATTTTTGAAGAAATAATTAAAACTAAGGTTTTTCAAAAAAAGGGGAGCAGTAACGATAGATCATACCATTGTTACATGTTATTTACCATATCTGTATAATGTGGAGGTGCTTAATATGCATTCATAGACAATATGAACTTTTGAGATTTAAAAATCACAAATCCTTGTCAATACTGTAAATTTACAAATGTTGAAATAAATACCTAGAAATCAGTAAAATTTAAAATCTGAAGCCTTTGACAGTGTTTATAGGTCAACCCAAAAGTTAAGTAGAAATAGTACAGTAAATAAATTGACATTACTGCTAGCTTCCACTTAATTTCTTCATAATATGGCTGGCTATCTGGTGTTGCATTCGTGAAGATACTTCTTACAACCACATGGGTACCCCAGAGACTATGACGAATCACTTTACAGCAGCCAAGGTCATCAACGTAGAATCCTGAATGACGACAGCATTCATCTGTTTCAAAGAGCCGGTCCAAAAAAATGCCAAACCAGATGATGGGTCGATAAAGTCAGCCCAATAGCCTTCAGCTCGAAGAGCGTAGCCTATTTCCTCAGCACCACTGATAAACTTCTCTAAGAGCATTTCTCTTTAATTTTCTATCTCCTCACTCCACACAGTCATATCATTCTTAGTTTTCTGTGCAACCGTCAGAATCATTAGTTTGTTGTAGCCATTTCTGGAAACAGTGATTGAAAATCTCTTGGTAGTAATTCTGGGCATGTTTGGATCGCACACTCCACTTTGCGATCTCAGCCTGATGAATAAATGAACGTGCTAATATCCTGATCACAGACCATCCTGAGTATGTTTTTGCATTGTTCATTTCTTGTTCAACAGGTGCCTCATTCCCCTGAAATTCACTCACATATCGTCCCATCACAAACGCGTGTCTTTCACTGGATAAAGGTTCTGCTAAAACATCAGGTAAAGTTGTAGGAACCTGGCTTTTCTTCTGTGACGTGGTCCCATTGAGATGACCATCAAAACCTGTGTTCCCAGGAAGCTGGCATCTCTGGTCCTGAGGCCCAAATGGTCCCATTGTTTCATCCGGCTCTGTTGTTCGAGAGCAGAGGTCAGGAGGTGCAGTGGCCACGGGAGACTCATCAGAACCGGAAGATCCTGCCGTTGAACAGGCTTTGGGGATTGACAACCCTTTTAATGAAAGAGTAAAATCCTGGGAGCTAGGACACCAGTCTGGCTCTGTCACAGAGCACATTGGCCATTTCTGGCGGAGAGAGCAGACGCAAAATATCTTCCCTTCTGTAAAGTTGCTCCTGTCCCAGACACTGACTCTTGCCGCCACAAAACTATATAGGTATTTATTATTTATTTATTAAAATATATTTTCTTGATTTTTTACAGAGAGAAAGGGAGAGAGATAGGGAGTTAGAAACACCAATGAGAAAGAAACATCAATTGGCTGCCTCCTGCACACCCCCTACTGGGATGTGCCCGAAACCAAGGCACGTGCCCTTGACCGGAATCAAACCTGGGACCCTTCAGTCTGCAGGCCGATGCTCTATCAACTGAGCCAAACCGGTTTTGGCTTTATTTATTTTTAATCATAAAACATTTGGAGGCCCAGCTGAAAATGAGCTTAATGACATTATGATGACTATCTTGTTTTTCTTTCAACACTTCCAGAAAATGTATAACATTTTCTATTCATTACCACCTGTTTTACAGGATTAATATACTTATTTTCACAGATATTCTGGGTTATTAATAAGATAACTAAGGATTTACCTTATGGCAGGGACTCTTAATCTCGGCTGCTGATTAGAATAGTCTGGGGAGCTTTCAAAAAATACTAATGGCCTGCCCTCCCCCCCAGACCAACTGAATCAGAAGTTTTTGGAGTAGGGACCTAGGATGGGTGTTTGTTAAAAGCCCCTTAGGTGATTTTAATGTCCAGCCAGAGCGGAGAACAACTTACCTGTTGAAAATATTGGCTAGAATCTATGATTTGTTTCAGTAAAGCATCATTTATTAAGGAGTCCTTTGCCCTAGCTGGTTAGCTCACTGGATAGAGCGTCGGCCTGGGCCCATGGATTGAAGGGTCCCAGGTTAGATTCTGGTCAGGGGCACTTATCTTGGCCCTGGTAGGGCACATTTTGGAGGCAACCAATTAATGTGTCTCTGACACATCGGTGTTTCTCTCTGTCTCCCTCCCTCCATCCCACTCTCTTTAAAAATCAATGGAAAAATATTGTCAGGTGAGGATTAGCAACAAGAAAAAATAATAATAAGGAATCTTTTAAAAACACGCTTAATTTCTCAATATGGAATATAGACACATATGAAACACCTTTCTCAATAAAGAAATTTAAAAAATGAAATTCAAATACAGTGGTACCTCGAGATACGAGTTTAATTCATTCCGTAACCTTGAGGAGTGGGAAACTATGAGACCCTCGAGTCACGTTAAACTGGTGGGTCGTGTGCAGCCGGCCGATCCGAGCAATTACTCCTATCTCAAATGTTGCTCATATTTCAAAGCAAAAATCGCTTGCTCAACGGCTCCTATCTCAAAAATCTCATATGTTAGGGCACTCGTATCTCGAGGTACCACTGTATTATATGTGTGTGTGTATCCCACACACACAATCCATTATACATATTTGAGCAATTCAATTATGTTCTAGGTATATTGTGACACCACTCACCAAACATGACCCTTTGTAGTTTCATTTCAAAGGACTATATATGAGGCTGGCTATTTGCCATGTATCAGAACATCATTCTTTCTTCAAAGTGAATTACCTCCATTAATATCCTCAAATATTGTCTATTTAAAATTGCATATTTCTGCAATGGTTGTTACCTTTCCTCAATAGAGTGCTTAATTACTATCTTTCCAACTGTGGATGGTGGTGTTTGCACTTGATCATTGTCTCAGATGATATTATCTTCTTTCAGTTCTAAATGGTGCATAAAACCTAAAGGAGATCCAAAGCAACTTTTAGCAACAGAGAGATGAAGGTAGCCGAAGGAAGCTAATCACAGAATCTTTTTCCCTTAATATGAGTGAAAGTTGTTTTTTTTTTTAAATAGCATAAATTTACCAGCAGCAACCACAGAAGAAGAGAATATGACCTGGTGGCCCTCAAAATAAGAAATGGTGGCCAGAGGAAGAAATTGATGTGCTAGAGCTGATTCACACTGGCTTACGAGAACCTATAGTCCAATTTTCAGGGTATTAAACAGAGCAATTATTAAACATTAAATTAGATGAACTTACAATTACATGAATTATATTTGAAATAAAAGAATCACTTACTAATTGTTTTACTTCCTTTACTATCATCTATGTTCTTGAGGTTTTTTCTATCTATTGTGTCTACATGGCAGAAATACTGTATAGTGAATGATGTGTGCTCCAATTCCACATTTAGCAGTGTCACCTAGCTTGACATTGGCTGTGGTGGCAGTATTTATACTATGGTAATTGGCATGTACTATACTTTATGGATTTTTATTTTTGAGAACCAGTTGTGAAACATTTACCACCATACCACTGCTCTAAATCTCACCCTCACCACCACTGGCCTGAAGTGGTACTGAGGGAAGAAAGTGAGTCTACAAAAAAACCAATTCTTATCAGTAGCTTTTAATTTAGAGAGAAGTGAATTGATGAAGACAGTAGGAAACCCTAGGAAAAATGAAGGAAAAGATGAGTATTTCATCAGAGACAGAAAATTCTAAAAATTCCTTGAGTGCCATTTACTATGGGTTCATACAACACTAGGGGCACAATTTCAAGCCTAAAGATACAACCTATTAAGTATAAGATATATCTTCAAATATGAGGTCTGAACTCCTAGCACAGGACACAGAACACACTCTTTAAAGAGAGTGCATGTCCACCAACAAAGGGAGCACACACCTACAGTTGAACTCTCTACCTCTACCCTTATGACCTTGTCATCAGCGTAGAGAGAAGTGTATAGAGCACCTCATTTAGACTTCAAACTGGAGCTCTAAGAGGAAGATAAACGAGTTTTAGGTAAGTCAGAAGAGGTCAAGAATTCACTTACACATGTCAGAGAAAACAGGAGGTGCAGACAGCTGCCAACATTGAGAATGAAGACAAAAATAAACAAGAAGGAATGCTAAACCAGCAGATGCGGTTAAAAAGGGATATGTCAGAGTTAAGGAAACAAATTGAGCACCAGAACAATACAATTAGAAGTTGAATAAATTAACTAAAAAGAACAAGAAGAAAGGACACAAGGTGAAATATCAAATGATGGACAGGAAAAAGAAACTTGAAATTATATAGTTAGAACAGAGGACAAAACAAATGTTATAATTATGGAATACAAGTAACTAAACATAATTGGGCAACACCTCAACTAGGGGATCAGAATTGACATCACAAATGAGGGTCGGATGGACATCAAATGGATGTGGTACCCTGAGGAGGACATAATCCTTATATAGTTTTCTGACTGGGAATGTATAACAGGATCTAAAGAACATTCTATTAAAAAATGAAAAAGGTCTGTATTCTTTTATATGTCAATGCCATACAAGACAAATGCTGAGGAACTGATCTATACTAAAGGGGTCTAAAGAGAATGGCCACTACTATGGTCTGCAAGTTTATATTCCTCCAAAATTTATATGCTGAAAACCTAATGCCCAAGGTGATGGTGTAGGAAGTCGGACCTCTAGGAAACAATGAGATCATGAAGGCACGGCCCTCATTAATGGGATTAGTGCCCTTTTAAGAGACCCCAGAGAGCCATCTCATCTCTCCTACCACGTGAGGACACACACACAACAAAAGAAAAAGTAGATAATTTGGTCCCATCACAGTTAAACTTTTGTGTTTCAAAGAACAGCCTCCAGAGAGTGAAGACAACCCACAAATGGAAAACATTTTAGCAAGTCATACAACTGATAAGGAATTTGTATCTAGAAGATATAAAGAACCGCACAACTCAATAATTAAAAACAACCCAATTTAAAAATGGGCAAAGGATCTGAATAGCCATCCCTTCAAAGAAGATCTATAAATGGCCAATAAGCACATGAAAAGATGTTCCACATCATTAGCTGTCAAGGAAATGCAAATCAAAACCACAATGAGATCCCACTTCACACCTACTAGGATGGCCATGACTAAAAAGTCAGATCATAACAAGTTCTGTGGAGATATGGAGAAACTGGAACCCTCATACACATCTCATGGGAATATAAAATGATGTAGCTGCTTTAGAAATCAATTTGGTAGTTCCTCAAAAGAATACACATAGTGTTACCATATTACCCAGAAATTTCACTTCTTCAGATACAGTGGTACCTCGAGATACGAGTTTAATTCGTTCCGTAACCTGGAGGCGTGGGAAACTATGAGACGCTCGAGTTGCGGTAAACTGGTGGGTTGCGTGCAGCCGGCTGATCCACACGATGACTCCTATCTCAACTGTTGCTCATATTTCCAAGCAAAAATCCCTCGCTCGAGGGCTCGTATCTCAAAAATCTCCTATGTTAGGGCACTCGTATCTCGAGGTACCACTGTATATGAACAGAAATAAAAATATATGTTCACACAAAAACTTGCACATCAATGTTTATAGCAGCATTGTTTATAATAGCTAGAAGGTGGAAACAACCCAAATGTCTATCAACTAATGAACAAAGTGTGATAAATCCGCAGAATGAATATTATTTGATGATAAAATTAAATGAAGTACTGATACATGCTACAACTTTGAAACATTATTTTAAATGAAGAAGCCAGTCACAAAAGGCCACATATAGTATGATTCTACTTATATAAACTAGAGGCTCAGTGCACAAAATTCATGCACTGTGTGTGTGTGTGTGTGTGTGTGTGTGTGTGTCCCTCAGCCCAGCCTGCATCCTCTCAAACCCGGCAGTCAGACATCCCTCTTGCAATCCAGTACCACTTGCTTCTAACCACTCACCCTCCTGCCTGCCTAATGCCCCCAACTGCCCTCCCCTGAAGGCCAGGTTACTCCCAACTGTCCTCCTTTGCCAGCTTGATCTAGCTTCCCCTCTGCTGGCCTGATCACCCCTAATTCCCTGCCAGCTTGATCTCACCCCTAACCCCCTGCAAGCCTGATCTTGCCCCTAACTGTTCTCCTATGCCAGCCTGATCTCGCCCCTAACTGCCTCAGCCTCAGCCCCTACCACCATGGCTTTGTCTGGAAGGAAGTCGGACATTGGGAAGATGGCCGGTTGACCCAGTCTAATTAGCATATTACCTTTTTTATTACTACAGAAATATTATATAGGATAGGATTGCTTAAATAGGGGGGCGCTTTTTCAGCAGGAAGAGATGCTCTTGGCAGACAAAAACAAATAATTGCTATAGCTGGACTGATAGCCAGCCATATGCACTATACTGCCAAACTGGTTACTAAAAAATTGAATTGCTTTCTTACACCTTACACCAAAGCTATTGCCCTTTAAACCCCTCCTCAGCCCCCACTGTAGGTTCTGCCTTTGCAGTTCACCCAGATTAGGTTCTGATTGGTCAGTTTCTATGCCAGTCAGCATCAAAAGCTCTGCCTCCTAGGCAGCCATTGGGTCTTCTGGGAAATCCAGAACACCCCACTGATAGCTGTCTCTCTTTCTAGACCTCTCTCTGGATCTGACCCTCAGCCTCTGTGGCAGAAAGGGATCAGGCCCTTCCTCTCTAGCCATGCTCACCTTGCCCCACCCACCCACCTGCTGCTCTTCCCACCCACCAGCTGCCAGCCTTGCTGTGATAGGAGCTTGTGGGCCATGGGGGAGGGACCGAGAGATGCTCCATGCACTTTCTGGTGACCGTTTGTTTGGTCATTTTGGTCATTGTGGCCATTGGCCTTTTATTATATAGATGTCCAAAACAGGCAAATCTATAGAGACAGAAAATAGATTAGTGGTTGCCTACGGCTGAGAGAAAATGGGGAATGACTGCTAATGAGCACAGGGTTTCCTTTTAGGGTGGTAAAAATATTCTAAAATAGATTTGGCGATGTTTGCACAACTGTGAATATACAAAAAAACATTGAATTGCACACTTAAATGGGTGAAAAGTATGGTGTGTGAATTACCTATAATAATAAAAGTGTAATATGCTAATTAGATCAGATGTCCTTCCCGATGACCTTCGGGACAAAGCTGGGGCTATGAGGGAAGCCCGGGTCCTGGCTGCCTGAGGGAAGCTGATGCCAACAGCCGGGAGAAGGAAGGCCTACTCTTGCATGAATTTCATGCATCGGGCCTCTAGTATTTAAATAAAACTGTTAATAAAAATGTTTGAATAAAAGGGGAATAAATAGAATGGCCTTTAACTAACATAGGAAAAAACTTTTTTTTTTTTTGCCCTAGCCGGCTTGGCTGAGTGGATAGAGCATCAGCCTGCGGACTGAAGGGTCCCAGGTTCAATTCCAGCCAAGGGCACATGCCTGGGTTGCAGGCTCAATCCCCAGTGGGGGGCACGCAGGAGGCAGCCAATCAATGATTCTCTTTCATCGTTGATGTTTCTATCTCTCTCTCCTTCTCCCTTCCTCTCTGAAATCAATAAAGAAATATATTTAAAAAAAATTTTTTTGTGCTATTTTTTTTAACAGTTCAGAATTTAGAACACCCCTCCCCCTTAGCACTAGTGGGGCATGAGAATAGTAATTTATAGTGAGATATTTATTGCGTTACTTTGTGCCAGGCACTGCATTGGGGGCTGAGAATAGTGAACAAGACAGGCATGATCACGGCACTCATAGTACTTAGAATGTGCTAGAAAGACACACATTAAGTACCTACTTACATAATAAGTAAAGTTCCTAGAAGTAAAATACAGATAGGAGGAAAAGGTATAATGGAGGACCCCGATCTAATATGGGAAGGGAGGGAGAGTTTCTTTAATGTTTGAGTTTTGAGGATTAGGAATAAACCATGAAAATTGAGTGTGAGGTCAAGAGGATTCTAGGCAGAGAGCACTGGACCTCCTCTGCCAAGGAAACAGAGGACAGAGGACAGTGAGAAGTAGTGGGCAGCAGGGAAGGGGCTGAAGGGGCTGGCAGACCCTGAGGGCCTCGTAAGCCACTTCAGGCATTTGATCTTTATTTCCAAAGCCATGGGAGGCCGTTGACAGATTTTAAGGAGAGTTTTTAATTCATGCCTCAAGTATGCTTTCCTATTAAATTTCCCACTGAGCAACATAAAAATGAAACTACTAGATGATGCCAATGGAGATGATGTGGTTCACCTACTTCTTACAAATTTCCTGGTGCATGTTTTCTTAGATTTTAGCCCCTGGGAAGCAGTACACGCAATCCCCAGATGGAGAAGGGAGGGGAGAATGTACAGAGGAGCTCTGAGGAAATTCAGCTGGACCATACGAGCTTTGATGAGCTCAGCAACACCAGTAACACAATAATCCATAAGGAAATACTGGTTTTCCAGCTCTGGATGTATGTTGGAGAATGAGATCATGTCCTGTGACTCTAAAATCTTGTTATTTACAGCTGCAATACTAAAATTGGCACTCTAGGCACTTTATAAAATATGGGTGGGGTAGCTGGTGGCCTCTCTTATAGATTGCCTGGGCTATGAGCTGGTATCCTCAATTGAGTACAGGTGAACACAGATGGAAAATACATTTTCCTACAATTCTCAGTGTGTTTTCATTGACTTAGCATCTGTTGGAAAATTTGTGCTGAGAATAGCATCAGGGAGCTGATCCACAGAGTGGGCAATGGCCAGCTGAGGCCTCTGAGAGATGGTTTCTCCATTGGCCAAAAAGTGCTTTGCCAAAGTACTCAAGGCTATGGGGTTGCCTTGACAACATTAAGTAAAACAAGACATAGAAGTTCTTTAAATTTACCATAAATTATGAGGTACAGTTACTCTTAATTTCTGGACTTTTGATATGTATTCTCTGGTTAATTTAACTTTATTTCTTGGATGAATGTGGTGAGGGGGTGTCTTCTCCGCCGTTAATGGTAATTCAAAACACTTTTTGTCTCTCCTTACTCTTGAACTTCATTTTTTTTTATGTATCCTCTTTTACTATGATCCTCTCTGTTTCTTGATCTCTTCCTTTGACTGACCTGTGAGAATTTTGAGCTTTTAAATACATGTTCCAGCTGGATAAGTTGAATTCGTCAAGATCACCCAGAAAATAATATGCTTTATTAAAAACAATTCAATTCTACTATGTTCAAGTATGCACGCTGACCTCAACGCAACATGTTGACTTTGCTAGTCATCTTATTTCTACTCTGGCTTCTCTGACACCCATATTTCCTGCTGCCCTTTTGCTGCAGTCAGAGTGATTGATATCTCAGAATTCATCCAAACCCAAATCTGATTACCTATGCCATTCATATTGGTTCTGTTCTTCCTGACAGTGAATTATTAGTTTAAGAAATTCTGCAGCCATTTCCCTCTCCAGCCTGAGGAGGAAGCCAGCAGATTGTGGACAAGTTACAGAGAAGTGAAGTTGGAGCCCTGACGTATTGTTTCTGGAGCCCATGTTAGTTCTCGACATCCCATAATGTGACCTAATTAGTTCCCTTATTGTTTAAGCTGATATAAACTAGGGTATTCTGTCACTTGTATCTAAAGACACACTTGCTGACATTCCTTCTTCATCCCTTGGCCTTTACTTCTCAGACTCCTTCTTTGGTTTGCTTCTTCCATCTTAAGGTTTTGTGCTTGGTTCTCCTTTCTTATTCTCCAATCTCAATGAGCAAACTCATCCATTCCTCTTGCTTCAACTGCAGTTAATATGTTGATGGCTTCCAACCTGAACCTACCGAGGGGAATTAAGGGGCTCCATGGAGGAGATGGATGAGAGGCGACTCTGTACCAAAGGTGGCCTTGGAAAAGAAAGAATAAGAGGGTGTTCCAGGAGAGGGAAGAGCAGCTTATGAAGGCTGGAATGCATAGTAAAGAACTGAAAAAGTTCTCTCTAGAGTATTTATGTACACATGGGGAAGCAGTGAGAGATGAGGCTGGAGAGATAATCATGGGCCAGATCTTAAATGACATGCACACCATGGAAAGAAGCATGAAATCTAACCCAATGATAATGGAAAGCCATAAGGGTTTTAGGCAAGACTATGAGACTACCTATGTCCTCACAAGATTTACATTTTAGAATGGAAAATGGATTGTAAAAGATTCACGACCAGAAGTTACTGCAGAGCTTACTACAGGTAAGCAGTGATAGTCTTCGGGTGACATCAGAGTTCATCTAGCCGGGCCACGAGAGTGGAATACTCTGAGTCATCTGACAGCCAGATGAGTGCATTAGGCACCTAGAAGGAAGGAAGATAAAGGGCAAGATGGGGGATGTGGGCTCAAAAAGGGGATACAGGGCAATTAAGGAAAACGAACTTTATTATCTGTTCCAGCCCTAGATGAGCATAAAGATTGAAGCAGATTCCAATGAGGGGAAAAGGCTCTGCTGGCATTGCTTCCAGAGGCTCCAGGCCAACCCCAGGACTTAGACAGATTGGGCAGATGGGTCGTTAGGCAAACTTCCAAGGTAGGTTTGAGATCAAGGGCAATCTCAGAACCCTCCTAGGATTCCTGCCCAAATGCTGGGTCTTTGCCTCTAGCTGTGAGGTTGACCAAATCCTGAGAGGGACCAAGCAACCAAGCATGTCCTTTGAACACCAAAGGATCAGCAGCCGGGCTTCAATACCTGAATATGGAGCCCATCATAACGTTGGCATATTACATTCTGCTCCTAATCCAGATTCCAAATCCCAGTCAGGCGTGCAGACAAGGAATCGAAGCATTTCAGGTCTTAATTGGCCTTTGGGATGGTCTAGTTCAGTGGTCGGCAAACTCATTAGTCAACAGAGCGACACACCGCGGCTCATGAGCCACAGTTTGCCGATCACTGGCCTAGTTACTAGTAAGTCCTCTGACCTATAATGAGAATCAGACTTCAAGTCTAAAGAAGTCCTTCAATTGACTTCCTTTCTCTTTCTTCTCCAGGATTTCCATGGAAATCGGTAATGAAGAAATGATCAATGTTCTATTTCCTACATGTGTTCATGTTTTCACCTCTTAGTAATATCTACTGGGAGCACTAAAAGTGAGGAAACTCAGGAGGAGGAGGTGTAGGCAGAGTTGATGCTATTTCTAGGGGCTGGATCTGAATTCTGAAGGTGCTTCTGGAAACTGCTGAAGGCCCTTGTCTATACAGCTCATCCCATACACACAGCACCTGAAGGATGCCATGGCCACGGAAAACTGAGGTTCTGTGGGTAGCTAGAAGCTTGAGCACAGGTTTGAGAAGCGTGGAAGACAAATTTTGGCACTGACACTGATTCTGGAAGAGCTCACTGCTGACCCAGTCTTGCTTTTGCTTTATTTCACTCCTCAAAAATCCTGTAGCTAATCTTGGACATTTGGAAGTAGCTAAATCTAGGGGGGAATGGGGACATTGGCTTCTTAGCCTAACAGCATGTCTTTGCAGCTGCACTGCCCTCATAGCACAGGTGTGCAGAACATGATTAAGTGACCCCAGAAATCTGACTGCCGAGGGTGTGGTGTTCATTTTTTCACCCTGATGCAATTATCTCAGGGTGTGGGTACTCTGCCTCGCTCCCCCTTTCTTTTCTTCACCACCCCCAAACTCTGGGTTTCAAACTCTGGCTTAACTGTGAAAATAGAGACACAAGGAGACAGGTTTTAGGCTGTTGTTGATTTGCTTTTAGAATGACTGACTTCAGACTCTTTTATAAGTCTGCCTAACAAGCAGGAAGAAAGGCAGAATTAACTTTTGAAAAATCTTTCAGCACCTCCATTGATCCAAATTTTAGTGTGATTTGGCAGGCAATGCAGGGTAGCATGTTCCAATGTTTTAACTTGTGCATAATTGCCAGATTAGCTATTGTTTGACTTGTACACTTATTAATGAAATGTGGAAAAAAAAGGGTGGTAACTCTGAAGCCTGTAGCAATGTCTAGACATGAGGGTGGGGGTTGGGAGGTGGAGTACCAAGGGAAACAACACAGAATTTCCTCGACTTTGGTATTTCTCGTATTTGGTGTTTCTGCCTCGGCATAACAAAACATGGGCCAAGCTATTGGTAGATGAGAGATAATTTTGGGGTTAAAATTAACCATCAGGTTTTAGGCTATCTGCCAGATTTCTCACTTCAGTGAGTTAAAAGAAAAGATGCAGTCATTCAGGCTGTATGATAAGCACACTCACATGCACAAATACACACTGACATGTATGTTTTGAAGAGCTACCACTATGTCAATCCAACCAGGAGAGAGATGCTCATTGTAATTTGGTTTTTGGAGGAAGAGGATTTTTGATGCAGGAGAGCTTGTGAATGTCACTCATGCACTTTTGTAACCTGGTTCCAGGGTCACATCAGGTTGGGTGTTATGACAGCAAGGTTACAGGATAAAAATGCTTACAAACTCATTAGAATTGAGAGGAGAAACTTACTGGATTATAAAGAATTTTTACTCTTAATGTCTTGGTGTCTTCACTGCCCAGCAAATTCCCTTCCCAGCCCAAGGCTTTTGGGTGAAATCCCCATAGGCAAGAATAAAAAAGGAATCACTTATGTTATGTGTTTAGTTGCTTTTGGTATAAGTATAGATGTATAACTTATGTATTACAATACTGTTTACAATGAAGAATTGTGTACATATATGCAATTCCATAAAGTTTGTTTCATTCACATAAATGCAAATTAAAATTTGAAGTGACTGGATCAACTTATTTGTATGCATGGTAGAGTGGCCTTGTATAGTAGGTGTCCTGTAGAGCGCAATGGCTCAGTCTCCCCAGTCATTTGAGCTGGGCCCTCTAGGTGCACTCCTGTGTGGGCTGTGTGCACAGTCTTATTGTAGTTAAGCCTTGATTACTATCAACAACACTGAGAGGAACTGACCCCTAGGACAAGTGGCTGTGAGTACCAGCTATAACTACAATGGGAGAGCTGCTGGGAAGGAGCCAAACCTGTGAAACAAGACTTGCCTCAGTGGGGCTTTGGTACTCACAGAATCTGCCCCTTGAGTGTGTTCCTTGCGGATGTGTAGAGTTGTAATCTGAAGCTTTTCACTGGGTGCACTAGCTCTGGGGCTTCCTAGGAGTTATATAGTCAGCCACTGCCTGGGATCCCCTGGCAGCTACAGAAAGATCAGCAGATGGCTGTTATTTGTATTGGGCTTGGAAGTGCTCAGTCAAGGCCCAGCTGTGAAGCAAAGCAGGCTGGTGCTATTGCCAGGTCTTGGGCCTCTTATTGATAGGAATGGGACATGCTGAGGCCACCTTCTACTTGCTTGAAAGATTTTCGAAAAGTCAGAAGCCTGAGCCAGGACATGCCATTCATATGCAAAAGTCACAGCAAACAGCTTGGCAAATTGGATGGGGTGGGGTCTCGGGGAATCACCAGGGTGGAGCAAATAGTGTGGGCCACAAAGATGGAAACTCAGATATGGCTGCCTGGGATGGGGGAGGTCCCAACACAGGAACCATGACCCCTGCAAGCACCCCTCTGTAGGAGAAAGCCACTCCTGAGTCCCTGTCCTGATGTCAGACAATCCAGTTCCTCCCCAATGTCCCTGTTTCCTTTCAAGCTGCTACCCTACTCTGGAGCCCAGAGAGATGCTGAGTC
This sequence comes from Lasiurus borealis, assembly GCA_004026805.1. Classification (NCBI taxonomy): domain Eukaryota; kingdom Metazoa; phylum Chordata; class Mammalia; order Chiroptera; family Vespertilionidae; genus Lasiurus; species Lasiurus borealis. The sequence continues at coordinate 48,557 of PVJN01012721.1, forward strand.
AGTCAGTGTGCTGATCCTTTAAGAGGAACACCTGGGTCTCCAGCAGCCTCCATATTATGAAGCCATAATCCCCACTGGTTTTTATAGCCCAAAGTTATGCAGACTTATCTTCCTGGGCTGGGGTTCTAATGTGGAGCTGGGCTGGGGTTCTAATGTGGGGCTGGGACCACTTCCTTCTCATGGGGGATCTCTGCAGCCTAGATATCCCACCCGATTAAAAAAATGGCACGCATGGGTGTCAGACCAGCCTGTTCTGTGCCTCTGCCCCTCCTCCTAGTCTCAGAGTGCTTTCTTCTTTGCTTCTCTAGTTGTAGGACTTCCCTTCAGCCAGATTTCAGGCAGTTCTGAATGATGGTTGTTCTCTATTTTAGCTGTAATTTTGACATGGTTGTGGGAGGCGGCAAGTACTGACATTTACCTACGCTGCCATCTTGGTTCTCACCAATTTCTTTTGTGTAATTCTATAGCTAGTTTTTTGGTAGTTACTATGGGAATAATGTTAACGTTCTAAAGTTATAACAGCTTTGTCCCCACCCTTTTGGTTGTTGATGTCACAACATCACATTATACATTGTGTGCTCCAAATCATAAACTAATAATTCTTTAAAATGCATTAGTTTCTTAAAATATATAGAGAACAAAATTTGGAGTTTCAAACTAAAGTTATATTAGTAATACTAGCTTTTAAACTACTAGTTTATTAAATGGAATTTATTAAATTAAATAATGTGGAAAACAAAGTGGAATCACAAACCGTCTTTTATATAAAAGGCCAGTGGCCATCATGCCCTAGCGCCATCATGACCAAATGAGCAGTGGCTCTTGCAGTGGGCAGGGCGAGGCCTGAACTACCAGCAGCGCAGAGCTATGAGAGGAGGAGGGCGGGGCAGCGAGCTATAAGTGGCGATGGGCAGGGTGGCCAGCTGAGGTAAGCAGAAGCGAGCTACTAGAGCTGGGCCTCTAATTGTTACAATAATACGAGCTTTTATAATCTCCCATGTATTTACCTTTATTGAGAACTTTCTTTCCACAGCTTCTAGTTATTGTTTAGTGTCCTTTCATTTCACCCTTCACGCCTCCCTTGATGATTTCTTGCATGGCAGGTCTAGGGGTAACAAATTCCCTCAGCTTTTGTTTACTTGGGAATGTCTTAATTTTGAAGGACAGGTTTGCTAGATTATATGATTCTTGGTTGAGAGGGATTATTTTTTTCCTTTTATCATTTTTAATATATTGGTCTACTGCCTTCTGGCCTCCAAAGTTGCTTACAATGTGATGTGATGGAGGATCCCTTGTATGTGACAAGTTGCTTCTTTCTTGATGCTCTCAAAATTCTCCCTTTGCCTTTATCTTTTTAAAAAAATATATATATACATATTTTATTGTTTTTTTTTATAGAGAGTAAGGGAGAGGGATAGAAAGTCAGAAACATTGATGAGAGACATCGATCAGCCGCCTCCTGCACGCCCCCTACTGGAGTTGTGCCAGCAAGCAAGGTACATGCCCCCAACCGGAATCGAACCCGGGACCTTTCAGTCGGCAGGCCAACGCTCTATCCATTGAGCCAAACCGGCCTCGGCTGTCTTTATCTTTTGAAAGTTTGGTTATAATGTGTCTTGATGTAACTCTCTGAGTTCATGTTACTTAGAGTTCTTCTTAAATGATATTAATGTATTTAATCAAATTTGTGATGTTTTAAGCAACATGGGACAGTATGATATTAAGATCCAATTGTGTGGTAAAGGGGTGGTTTGGCAAGGTTTCAAGATGTGGTATCTGAGTTGGACTCTGAAGGCAAAATAGTCTTTAGGAAGACATCAAGCCTGCAGTAAACTCTAGGCTGAAGTAAGGATGAAATGTAATATGGAGGTAGTATTTATCATGTATGATGGGTCAGTTATCTCATTTAATACTCACAATAGAGTGATAATATATCAACATAGAGGTAGGTACTAGTATTCTCATTTTACAGAGAAGAAAAGTGATGTTAAGGAGGATTGAGAG
>PVJN01012722.1:0-50555 GCA_004026805.1 Lasiurus borealis
GGGGGGGGGGGTGTCTCAGGGAATAGCTAGGGTGTGGCAAAAAGCAATGGCTTCCAGTTTTCCAGTCAGCCCTCTCTGCCCCGTTCTGTTCCCTCCCGAGAATCAAACCAAGGACCCTTCAGGCCAATGTTCCCTTTCCGACCCGATGGCAGACAGTCCAGTTTCTCCCTGTATGAGTCTGGGTCCCCAGAATCTCGGCAGAACCAGCTTTCCCGTGGTTCTGGGGGATAGTCGTTTTGTCTTTTTGTTGTAGTTTTGGTGTGGTTGTGAGAGGCAACATGTAAAGGTGTATATCTTAACAGACTGTGAAATTACAGCAGAAAGATTAAAGTTAGGCAAGGTAGATAAGAGATCAATCAAAGGACTTGTATGCATGCATATAAGCATAACCAATGAACATAGATACTGGGGGGTTGGGGTATGCCTGGGAGGGAGGGGTCAATGGGGAGATATGTATTAAAAATTTTTTAAAAAGCAGAAGAAAAAAGGTGTATATCATATGTCGCCATCTTGGTTCTTTTGTTCTTTCATTTTTTATGTGTGTCTTCTTAATCCATCAGTTACTGAGAAAAGAATGCTATAATTTCACCATGATAGTGAATTTCTTAATTATTAGTTGTGTCCATTTTTTAAATTGAATTTATTGGGGTGGCATTGGTTAATACAATCATTTGGGTTTCGGGGGTACAGTTCTATAATACATCATGTGCATATTGTGTTGTATATTCACCACCTCAAGTCTCCTTCCATCTATCCATTTTTTTAAACTTTTTTACTGATTTTGAGAGAGAGAAAACATTGATGTGAGAGCGAAGCATCAATAGGTTGCCTGCTGCATACCCATTGCTGGGGATCAAGCCCCCAACCTTGAGCATGTCTGTGTGCATCTACTTGATGAAAAGAACCTCATTGGTTCAGACTGATACTTCCGATTCAAATTCAGAGTACTGGTTTTTACTTAACTTCTGTACTTCATCAGTATCTCCTTCCTTCCAGACTGAGAAATCTTGTTTTAAGGGTACAGGGGATGATAAAGTTAGAGCATCTCATAATTACAGTCGTTTCCCCCCTAGTCAGTGAGTATACATGCTAAGACCCCAGTAGATGCCTGAAACCGCAGGTGTCCAAGCCCTATTTATTATACCAAGCCCGATTGTACGTACTGTGTTTTCCTATATTTACAGACATCTGACAAAGTTTAATTTGTAAGTTAGGCACAGGAAGTGATTAACAACAATAACTGTTAATAAAATACGACAAGCATAATAACCTATAATAAAAGTTATCTAAATGTGATCTGTCTCTACTCCCTCAAAATATCTTATATTCTATTCACCCTTACTTTAATATATATATATGTATATATATATATGTATATATATATACACACACACACATATATATATGTGTATATATTTATTTATTTATTTATTTATTTATTTATTTATTTATTTCAGAGATGAGGGAGAGAGGAAATAGAAACATCAATGTTGAGAGAGAAAATCATGGATTACCTGCCTCCTGCATGCCCCCCACTGGGGACTAAGCCAGCAACCCAGGCATGTGCCCTGACTGGGAATCGAACCAAGAACCCCTCAGGAAACAGGCCGATGCTCTGTCCTCTGAGCCACACTGGCCAGGCCCACCCTTCTTGTGGATGATGCAGGTGATAGGATGCCTCTGGGATGAGATGACGTAAAGTAGATACACTGGGCAAAGGGATAGAGCCAGATGGCACAGATTTCACCCTGCTGCTAAGAAAGGCACACAGTTTAAAACTTACCAATTTTGTTTTATTTCTGGAATTTTCCATTTAATATTTTCGGTCTTCACTTGACTCTGGTTAACAAACTACGGAAAGCAAAACGGGGGATAACGGGACAACTGTAATCATTTATTTTCTCCCACATTATACTCCCAACAGTACTGATCTTCCACTACCAGTGTGATTCTTAAACAGTTGAAGCCGAAACCTGTGTGGCTCAGTGGAAAGAGCGTCGGCCTGAGGACTGAAGGGTCCCGGGTTCGATTCTGGTCAAGGGCATGTACCTTGGTTGCAGGCATATCCCCAGTAGGGGGCGTGCAGGAGGCAGCTGATCGATGTTTCTCTCTCATCAATGTTTCTAATTATCGCTCTCCCTTCCTCTCTGTGAAAAAACAATAAAAATGTTTTTTTAAAAAAAGAGCCAAAACTGGTTTGGCTCAGTGGATAGAGCATCGGTCTGCAGACGGAAAGGTCCCAGGTTCAATTCTGGTCAAGGGCCTGTATCCTGGTTGTGGGCACATCTCCAGTGGGGGGTGTACAAAGGCGGCTGATCTATGTCTCTCTCATCGATGTTTCTAACTCTCTATCCCTCTCCCTTTCTCTCTGTAAAAAATCAACAAAATATATTTAAAAAAAAAAAAAAGAAAGAAAAAAGAAAACAGTTGAAGTTTATTTTTCTTTCCCTGGTACTCTCTCTCCAATGTAGTGCTGCTCCTTTGTCAGAGCATGCGGCCATGGCTCTCTCTGTTTAATCTTTACTGAGTTTTGATTTTACACTTTACTATGCGGTTATCACCAGTCCTTATGTCAGTGACTCCCATGTTTTTTGTGTTTTTTTTTCTGAAATTTGTTCTCTAAAGATTTCACAGAAGCAGCATTCCTCGAGTTCCTTGTATGTTGAGAAAGTTCCATCCCTTACACGTGGAAGTGGTTTTGATGGTGTAAAAGCCTTGACTCGCATTTTCCTAAGTGTCTTAGTGTATTTTCTTCTGACAGAAAGAGCCGCTGTGCTGAGCTGAGCTGACCTGTGATGTGCACTAGAAAGCACTGTTCTGCTTATAAGCCCAGGGCCTGTGGGTTAATGTCCTCAAGGACCAGGTGTGCACTTTCAAACGAGCCCAACGTTTTTTCGTTCAAAGGAAATGTCTTGTATTAGAGTTTTGTTCTGGTTTCCTGACCCAGCTCTGGATTTTCTCGTTCCTTGCAGACGACGACAAGCCAACCTCCTCAAGGGAAAGCAGCTTCTCCGCGAGGGGAAGGTCTCAGAGGCCAGAGAGTGTTTCACCCGCTGCGTCAACATCACGCACGCGATGGCCCACAAAGTCATTAAGGTAAGCCAAGCAGGCCCTGGCCGGCGTGGCGCAGTGGATAGAGCATCGGCCTGTGAACTGAAGGGTCTCAGGTTCGATTCTAGTTAAGGGCACATCCCCAGTGCAGGAGGCAGCTGACTGATGTTTCTCATCAATGTTTCTAGCTCTCTATCCTTCTCCCCTCCTCTGTGTAAAAAAAAAAAAAAATCAATAAAATATATTGTTTATTTCTAGTCTACAGAGGCAAGATTTTTTAAAGAAAAGAATCAGGGGCGGTGGGGGGTGGGGGGGATAGATACAGAGGCAAAAGAGCATTGGACAGACAGTCAAACTCCATCGGGAAGGCAGGGGAGGTTGGGGAGTTGAGGCTGTAAGAGATCAACCGAAGACTTTTATGCATGTACATAAGCATGACCAATGGATACAAGGCAGGGGGGGGAGGGCGTGAGGAGTAGGGGGGTAGGTGAGGGCATGTACTGGGGGTTAAATAGAGGGGGAGCGAAGGAGACATGTACTACTATTTGTAATACTTTAAACAATAAAAAATAAATAAAAATAAAAAGTTTAAAAAAATGTAAGCTAAAAAAATAATGCTGCCCTCGCTGGTTTGGCTCAGCGGATAGAGCCTGTGGACAGAAGGATCCCAGGTTTGATTCCTTTCAAGGGCACATACCTTGGTTGCAGGCTCCTCCCCGGCCCGGGCCCTGGTTGGGACTCATGCAGGAGGCAGCCAATCTTTAATACTTACTGACCCTTCCCTCCTGGACGCCTGTCCGTTCCTGAACTAGCCTCGCTGACTCGGGAACTCTTTAGACTTCAGGCTGCCTCATCTGCTCTGCTTAGACGTGTCTTTACCACCAAATATTAGTGTCCACATGCCCACAATCCCAGCCCTTTTCCTTTGCAGGCCTGTGTTCACACTGCTTGAAAAACAATATAGTAATTAGATTTTATAGTTCATCAACGTCAGATAGACTCTTGTAGTCTGCCAAGAGAGCCTGTTATTTTAATGGAAAAAATATGTTCAGAGATCTAAACATGTCAGATACTTTTGGAACATAGCCATTATTTTTTAAAAAATACTTTTATTAATTTCAGAGAGAGAGAGAAACATCAATAATGAGAACCATGGATTTGCTGCCTTTTGCACGCCCCCTACTGGGGATTGAGCCCAAAACCCGGGCATGTCCCCTTGACCGGAATTGAATCTGGGACCCTTCAATCCGCAAGCTGAAGCTCTCTATCCACTGAGCCAACCTGGCTAGGCAAGGGTACAATTTTTGACAATAGTATTGGCACGTGCACGTTGAAGCTGGTGATAAAATGGACTTGAAGCGGAGCTGTTTAGTTCTTTGCAGACGCTGTTCTGCACATTAACCGCTCCTCTCCCACAGGCGGCCCGGGCGCAGGGAGTGGACTGTCTGGTGGCGCCATACGAGGCGGACGCGCAGCTGGCCTACCTGAACAAAGCTGGCATCGTGCAGGCGATCGTCACGGAGGACTCGGATCTGCTCGCCTTCGGCTGTAAAAAGGTGCTGCTTAACAGAGTGTAAACCAAGGAATGACCGTTACTCCTCCTCTCCAGTGATATTTCACTTAATACCTGAAATTAATATCTACTCAGTGTTAATAGTTATGTTATCTGAAATGAAAAGACAGGTCCTAACCAGTTTGGCTCAGTCAATAGAGCGTCTATCTGCAGACTCAAGGGTCCCAGGTTCGATTCCGGTCCAGGGCATGTACCTTGGTTGCAGGCACATCTCCAGTAGGGGATGTGCAGGAGGCAGCTAATCGATGTTTCTCTATCATGGAGGTTTCTAACTTTCTATCCCTCTCCCTTCCTCTCTCTAAAAAAAAAATCAATAAAATATATATTTTTAAAAATAAATAAAGTGGCCGAAACCAGTTTGGCTCAGTGGATAGAGTGTCGACCTGCGGGCTGAAAGGTCCCAGGTGCGATTCCGGTAAGAGACATGTATCTTGGTTGCCAGCGCATCCCCAGTAGGGGGAATGCAAGAGGCAGCTGATCAATGTCTCTCATCGATGTTTCTAACTCTCTATCCCACTCCCTTCCTCTCTGTAAAAAATCAATAAAATATATATTAAAATAAATAAATAAAATGAAAAGACCGGTTTTGCTGTTTGACATTTGTATAATCTGGGTGCTTTTTCAGAGTAAACTTACAGCATTTTATTGTTTTGTACAAATTCTTTAACAGAATCTAGACTTAGTCTTTTTTTTTAATAATTTATTTGCTCTATATTTTTCAATTAGATTAGAGTAAATAAACTTATAATGGGATTGGGTATAAAGTGTCTAATGGAAATTTTTATAATATATTTAGGAAAGTTAAGATACAGAAAAACAGGATGATCTCATTTTTCTTATTCATATCATCTATGCATAGATGACTAGAAGGATCTATGTCAAAAGGATAATGCTGGGTAAAAGTGATAGATGAGAGATTTAGGGCAACTTCTGTTTTATTCCTCCTGAATTTCTGTTTTCCAAATTTTCTATAATGAACATGTATTACTTTAAAAATAAGAAAACGGTTTACTTTTTAAAAAGTAACAGTGGCAGGTAAGGGGGGGAGTGCTCTCTGTATGAATTGCTATTTGATCACCATGACAACCTGTAATGTCAGTAGGAAGGAAGGTGTAAAAAGGGTATGTCTTGCGTCAGAGTAGCACATGCTTCACCTTGATTTGTTGACAGATATGACAGTAGTTAACTGGCTGACCCATCTCAGCTCTCTCGTAGCTTTGAGGAAGAACAAGAAAGATTTCTTAGAAATATCGCAGTGAATTCTATAATAAAAAATAAAAATGACGATTTCCTTTCCTCTTAAAGGTGATTTTAAAAATGGACCAGTTTGGAAATGGACTAGAAATTGACCAGGCTCGGCTGGGCATGTGCAGACAGCTTGGCGATGTGTTCACAGAGGAGAAGTTTCGGTATATGTGCATTCTTTCGGGCTGTGACTACCTCTCATCGCTGCGCGGGATTGGGTTAGCAAAGGCCTGCAAAGTACTCAGGCTAGCCAATAACCCGGATATTGTAAAGGTGAGAGTGACTTACCGAGTGTCATATTCGACTTTTGAGTCACTTCTTAAAGAACAGATAAAACACTATGAATATGGATTTTAAATATTATGTTAATAGCCAGTAATGTGTCACTGAAATGAAATGACTACCACACTAGAAATTTGCTTTTGGCAACTATAATAAACCATTTTTTCAGCAGTTGACAAACTCATAGTGGTTTTTATTTTACTTATTTAGTTATTTTTAAAATATATTTTACTGATTTTTTTTTTTTTACAGAGAGAAAGGGAGAGAGTTAGAGAGTTAGAAACATCGATCACCTGCCTCCTGCATACCTCCTACTGAGAATGTGCCCACAATCCAAGTACATGCTCTTGACCGGAATAGAGCCTGGGACCTTTCAGTCCACAGGCTGATGCTCTATCCACTGAGCCAAATCGGTTAGGTTAGGGCTAGTAATGGTTTTAAAATGAGTAATATAAAGAGAGTTCATGGCTATTTAAAAGTATTCTAGGGTAGGAATAATGTTAAGATGTACCATCTTTTTTTTATCTCTGTCCTATTACTCAATAGGAGTGGTTCTCAGTCTTTTGGTTTCAGGATCCCTTTATACTTGCTCTTTAAAAAAAATTATATATATATATACATACACACACACACACACACACACACATATCCCTACCCGGTTTGCTCAGTGGATAGAGCATCGGCCTGCGGACTGAAAGGTCCCAGATTCGATTCTGGTCAAGAGCATGTACCTTAGTTGTGGACACATCTCCAGTAGGGATTGTGCAGGAGACAGCTGATTGATGTTTCTTTCTCATCAATGTTTCCAACTCTATCCTTCTCCCTTTCTCTCTGTAAAAAATCAGTAAAATATATTTAAGAGAAAAAATATATATGTATATATTTTTTTTTTGAGAGGGAAGGAGAAAGAGGGAGAAAGAGACAAAAACATCAATGATAAGAGAGAATCGTTGATTGCTGCCTCCTGCACGCCCCTTACTATGGATGGAGCCCACAACCTGGGCATGTGCCCTTGACCAGAATTGAACCTGGGACCCTTGAGTCCCCAGGCCGACACTGTATCCACTGAGCCAAACCAGCTTGGGCGCCTCTATACTCTCAAAAGCTTTTTGCAGTGCTCGTTTTGTTTCTATAGGTTATAGCTATTGATGGTTACCAAATCAGAAATTAAAAGTTGAAATTATTCACCAATTCACTTAAATTTTATAATAAGTTCATTGCATATTAACATAGCTAGCACATTTTTATGAAAAATAGCCATGTCTTCTAAAACAAATGAAAATTATGAGCAGATCGCACATTTATGTGAATCTCTGATGTGGCTTAATGGGAGGCAGCGGGTTCTCATCTCTTCCTCCCGCAATCGGATGGGCTGTCCCGGAGCCTCTGGGACATGCTGCCTGTGATTCTCACATCCCATCTCTCTCTGCTCACTCACTGCCTGTGATCCTCACATCCCATCTCTCTCTGCTCACATCACTACCCTGTGATTCCTCACATCCCATCTCTCTCTGCTCACATCACTGCCTGTGATCCTCACATCCCATCTCTCTCTGCTCACATCACTGTCCTGTGATTCCTCACATCCCATCTCTCTCTGCTCACATCACTGCCCTGTGATTCCTCACATCCCATCTCTCTCTGCTCACATCACTGCCCTGTGATTCTCACATCACATCTCTCTCTGCTCACATCACTGCCCTGTGTTTCCTCTGCTGCAGCGGTTCTCAACCTGTGGGTCTCGAACAGCTAGCAGGGTCTCCTAAGACCATCAGAAAACACAGAGATTTACATTAAGATTCATAACAGTAGCAAATTACAGTTAGGAAGTAGCGGCAAAAATAATGTTATGGTTGGGGTCACCACAACATAAAGAACTGTATTAAAGGGTTGCGGCATTAGGAAGGTTGAGAACCGCTGCTCTGCTGTCTTGAGCTGAACAGAGCAGCATACGTTAAAGAACTCGTTTCCTCCCCGAGGGGTAGTTCTCCAGAGCCCAGGGTTGCAGAGCCAAGTTCCCCTTTGATTCCCAAGGGTCAGAGTTCGTCCTCAGGGCTCGGGCGGCGCAGCATCTGGTGTCTGGGGTGGGAGACGGGGGCAGAGCTGGGAGTGGAGGGTCAGGCCCTGAGCCTCCGGTGACTCCGTGTCCTTTCAGTTCCCTGGTCTTCCTTCTCCATCTGTGATGTGATAGAAAACATTAAAAACCACTTCAGGCTTTTATCATCCATGACTGATAGGAGGAGTTAGAATGCCAGTTTCTCTTTAAAAATATGATCTAAGAATACTTGGGGATTTTTAATTCTTGAGTTGTGTATGTTTTAGTTTTTTGCCTTCTGAATAAAAGGGACTTTGAGCCAAAACCGGTTTGGCTCAGTGGGTAGAGCATCAGCCTGTGGACTGAAAGGTCCCTGGTTCGATTCTGGTCAAGGGCATGTACCTTGGTTGCAGGCACATCCCCAGTGGAGAGGTGTGCAGGAGGCAGCTGATCGATGTCTCTCTCTAATTATTGTTTCTAACTCTCTATCCCTCTATCTTCCTCTCTGTAAAAAATCAGTAAAATATATATATTTTTAAAAGGGACTTTGAGTGTGAAGAATATGTATTTAGGACTGTAAACTTGATGTGTAACTGAATTTCTTCTCACTATTTGGATTAATAATAGAAAATGCAAAGAAAATACTGTTATAGGCACTCAGCATTTTAAGTGATCTGACGTGGTTGTGTTTGCTGGTAGATAAAAACCACTGGTTTCTCTATTTCTCCGCATCCTCCTCTCATCTAAGCAGATGGGTCTTGGGGCTAATACATCTGTATTCTTCACTCGCAGATAACCCACACATATTTCTGCACCCATCGTTAGGTTATCAAGAAAATCGGACATTACCTCAAGATGAATATCACGGTCCCAGAAGACTACATCAAAGGGTTTATTCGGGCCAACAACACCTTCCTTTACCAGCTCGTGTTTGACCCCGTCAGACGGAAGCTCGTCCCGCTGAATGACTACGGAGACGACATTGACCCTGCGTCGCTGAGCTATGCTGGGCGGTATCCTTTCCGAATCACGTGGTGGGACTTTCAGCCCCTCGGTGTGTCCCTGGTGGCATGTCCAGCGAGACATTCAGTAAAAGGCTTGTAGGCTCTTCCTTGCTTTTCTGTAATGCAATCTGTGTTTTGTTCATTTTAATCAGCATGCTAGCTAGTAAAAATTGCGAGCAGCTTGATTATAAATCTGAGGCTCATTGGCTGTCCTGTCGCTTGTCAATTACTTAGTTTGACTTAATAGGAACATATTCCAAAGGGGACACTTAAAACTCCTTCCTACGGCATTAGGAATGCTGGCTCATCTGTGAATCCTTCAAGAAAGCCAAATAGATGTGTAAAAAAACAACAGGAAAACAAAGGGGACACTTAAGAGAAACACTTGTGGCGAGCAAGCTGGAGGTGTTAGGAGCGGCGGTGTGGGTGTGCGAGGACTCCCGATGAGGGTGCCCTTCCCACCGCCACTGTCCACCCACCCGGGCAGTGCCGAGCTGAGCCACCCAGCTGGTGGCCTAGAGTCCTCGCCATCTTCTGGAGAGGGAGTAATGACGCCTGGGGGTTCACTGCGGAACCAGCCAGCTCCCACAGGGATAAGCAGAGATGAGTGAATGTGCTTGCGGTTTTGGTTATGCTGAGGGCGGAAGCAAGGAGCATCCACTGACGTTACAAACCTGAGGATTTCCTGTGACAATGGAATACACTTTTCTTTTTTATTTTATTTATTTTCTTAATATATGTTATTGATTTTTTATAGAGAGGAAGGGAGAGGGATAAAGAGAAACATCAATGAGAGAGAAACATCCATCAGCTGCCTCCTGCACACCTCCAACTGGGGATGTGCCTGCAACCAAGGTACATGCCCTTGACTGATCAAACCCGGGACCCTTCAGTCTGCAGGCCGACGCTGTATCCATGAGCCAAACTGGTCAGGGCTTTCTTTTTTAAAATTTATATATATTTTTTAATTTCAGAGAGGAAGGGAAAGAGAGAAATATCAATGAGAGAGAATCATTGATCGGCTGCCTCTTGCACACCCCCCACTGGGACAACCCAGGCATATGCCCTGACCTCGGGGTTCAAGGTCGATGTGCTCAACCACTGGGCGACACAGGCCAGGCCCACTTTTCTTCTGAACACAGAGGGTTTTGTTCCACGGTTAATTAAAAACGGTTTTCCTTAATCTTACCGACCTAGGTATATTGATGACTCGACAGCTCTTCAGATAGCACTTGGGAATAAAGACATAAATACTTTTGAACAGATTGATGACTACAGTCCGGATGCTGCTACGGTAACAGCCTTCTAATAGTTTCTTTCTAAACGCACATTCGGTTACTTCTCAGAACTGTGACTAAAGGCAGAGCTTCGTTTAGTGAATGTCTTTTAAGCGTTTTTATATCCAGGCACTGCGCAGAGTATAGATCAGAAGCAGCGTGGTGCGAAAGAAATTGTCTTAGAACATAGGTATGCCGGGTAATTTCCTTACATTAAAAACCTTTGGACTTGCCCATTACATTTGCATATACCAAGCACTCGATGCCTTTTTTCTCCTCGCCCTGTCCACCCTTTGTCATGTTGTTGAAGACCCACATCTAGAAACACTACCCTTGCAAGTACAACTTGGTTGCCACTGATGCACAATTGAGCAGATTAATGAACACCCCGCTGTGTTCTGTAGCCCTTCCCTGTTTTCTCCTATTTTTTCCCAGTTCTGTCTATCCCTCTTGGTCCACTCTCTTGCCATTCTTCTCTGTTCATCTTTTCATTTAGACCAGCGGTTCTCAACCTGTGGGTCATGACCTGTTTTCTGATGGTCTTTGGCTCTACAGCAGTGACCCACAGGTTGAGAACCACTAGCAGGGTTGCCTAAGACCATCAGAAAATACAGATATGTACATTATGATTCACCACAACTTGAGGAACTGTATTAAATGGTCACGGCATTAGAAAGGTTGAGAACCACTGATTTAGACTCTATTCTCTCCATATTTATCCTAACCCAATCTTTAATATGTGTACCAGCCACATCATTTCTTAAATGACTTCTGTAACCTGAAATCTATCCAGAGGCAAACTCAAAGTCTTCATCTTCATCAACTTTCCCTAGTAATATTTCTCTTTTTTCTTTTTAGCGCTTCTATGTAATTTATGTCTGGTTTATTTTCTGATTCTTCCCAAAATAATGTAATCATCATAAAGGCAGGGTTTTATGAGCTTTCATTGCTGAGTCCTTACAAGGAAGGATTATATTTTTGTTTTCTTTATACTCCAGAACATTAGGTAACCGAACCATGTCTTATGTGCTTAAATGCTTAGTAAAGGACTGATTAATTAATGAGAATGAGCAAGGGCTGGATTGGACTGGAAACAATGAGAAAGAAGACACTTTTTAACCAGCTCAGAGAGGCAAAAGGACTTAGCAACGAAGCAGGCCAGCTTGTTTTCAAGTGTTCTGGTCTGAGGATGAGAGATCCTGTACCTGACAGTCATTTACTCAACAAATAACCGCGGGAAATACACCGTACTGCCTGCCTAAGCCCTTTCTCCGAGAAAGTGGTGTGAGTCTCAGTGTGGACCACAGGCGCTGTTCCTTCATACCGTCCCAGGGCCAAGTATGGGTGTTACAAATGGTTTTGGAAATGAGATTGTTTCAGTTTGGTCGGCCCAACCGATTTCCAGATGTGGGCTAGTTGATTATTTTGAATACATAATTTTATGATTTAACTTTCAGGTGGTTTGTAAAGAGTATGTAAATGATTATATAGAGGCTTAATTGCCAGGTGGTTATCAAACTAATTAATGTCAAATTTTGAAAGTGCTTTTGTCCACATTTCTTCCCTTATAGCCTTTACATCTTAACCATTCATCTTAGGAAGATTATTTTTTCTTTTCTTTTTTTTAAAATATATTTTACTGATTTTTTTACAGAGAAGAAGGGAGATAGAAAGTCAGAAACATCGATGAGAGAGAGACATCGATCAGCCGCCTCCTGCATGCCCCACAGTGGAGATGTGCCCGCAACCAAGGTACATGCCCCCTACCAGAATCGAATCCAGGACCTTTCAGTCCGCAAGCTGACGCTCTATCCACGGAGCCAAACCAGTCTCGGCTTTTCTTTTTTTAATATATTTTAGAGAGGAAGGGAGAGGGAGAGAGATAGAAACATCAATGATGAGAGAGAATCATTGATAAGCTGCCTCCTGCACACCTCCTACTAGGGATCAAGCCTGAAACCCAGGCAGGTGCCCTTGACAGAATTGAACCTGGGACCCTCAGTCCATAGGCCAAAGCTCTATCCACTCAGTCAAACCAGCTAGAGGTTTTTTTTTATGTTCTCTTTTAGGATGAGCTAATAAGGTTGTCTCTCGTTAGAAGAGGAACAAACCTAAGAATACAAAATACATGTAACAAAAAGCGTAGAAAATGTCATTGGAGGACAGATAATTCATTAAAAAGCTGTATTTTTAAGGATAATTATTTGCTTATCATTGATGTTGGTACAGAAGGAAATAATTTACTATGTTCTTCAATCATTTACTATGTTTTTGCCTTTACTATTTCAGCATGCCCAGGCAAGAAGTCGTAGCTGGGATGACAGAACATCTCAGAAACCTTCTAGCGTTGATAGCATTTGGCATAGGAATTACTGCCCCAGGCTTGAGCCGGCCCCCGTTCCCGGTGCTACGAGGCTGAAGGAGAATCCGAGCACGGTGGGCATGGAACGGGTGGTGAGCACCCGAGGGCTGAATCTCCCGCAAAAGCTGTGCATTGTGAAACGGCCCAGGAGCGGTATGTACGTCGTTTCTGTGAAATGCTCGTTCGCATTGGTCATGCTTAAGAAATCTGTCTTTGCTAGCCGAGACTGGTTTGGCTCAGTGGATAGAGCGTCGGCTTGCGGACTGAAAGGTCCCAGGTTCGATTCCGGTCGAGGGCATGTACCTTGCTTGCGGGCACATCCCCACTGTGGGGCGAGCAGGAGGCGGCTCATCGATGTTTCTGACTTTCTATCTCCCTCCCTCTCTGTAAAAAAACCAATAAAATATATTTAAAGAAAAAAAAAAATCTGTCTTTGCTAAACCCAAGGTCCCTGAGATCTGCTGTTTCTTTTAGAAGTTGTAGTTTTAACTCATAGTTAGGCCTGTGATCCATTTTTAATTGATTTTCTTACGTGATAGGAGGTAAGGATCAAGGTTGCCTTTTTGCCAGTTCAGTCATCCCAGGGCCATTGGTTAAAGATATGATTCTTCCCTATTGCCTGGGCACATTTGGTGGCAGTCAGTTGGCGTGTGTGTGTGTGTGTGTGTCTGAAGTGTTATGAAACATTGGTCTCTCCCTCTCTTCATGCCGGACACAGTTTCGATCACTGTAACTTTACAGTCGAGTAGTATAGTGCCTTAGTTCTTCTTTTGAAAAGTTGTTTTGGCTAACTCTGTTGTGCATGTTTTCATATAAATCTTAGAATCAACTGTCAGTTGTGGTGGTGGTGGTTTTGTATTTGGAGGGGGGGGTTGTTGTTGTTTTATATATAAATATATTTTTATTGATTTCAGGGAGGAAGGGAAAGGGAGAGAGAGAGATTGAAACATAAATAATGAGAATTACTTATTGGCTGCCTTCCGCATGCCCCACAGTGGAGATCACCTCACAACCCAGCATGTGCCCTTGACTGGGAATTGAACCTGGGACCCTTCAGTCCACAGGTCGATTTTCTATCCACTGAGCCAAACTGGTGAGGGCTATTTTGTGGGAGGTTTTTTGTTTGTTTTTAAAATTATTATTGATTTCAGAGAAGAAGGGAAAAGGAGAGAAATGGAAACATCAAGGTGAGAAAGAATCGATTGGCTGCCTCCTGCAAGCCCCCTACTGGGGATTGAACCCACAACCTTGACATGTGCCCCTGACTGGAATCGAACCCGGGACCCTTCAATTTGCAGGCTGATGCTCTATTTACTGAGCCAAACCAGCTAACACTTATTGTTGTTTTTTGAAAAGCTTGCTGTGATGTTGATTGGGAATTAGTTTAATCCATAGATCAATTTAGGGAGAACTGACATCTGAATATTGAATTTTCTGATCCATTTATTTAAGTCTTCAGCGGTGCTTTACTACCCAGGGTTTGTACATCCGTTATAAAATTGATCCCTATATTTCAGATTTGTTATGCTAAAGATAATTGGTTTTTGTAATTTGCACCCTGGCTGAGTTCACTTTGGTAGGCTCTGGGATTTTCCTTATAAACAATCATATTACTTATAAGTAAAGACAGTCTTGCTTCTCCTTTCCCAGTCTGGATGCCTTTTATTTCTTTTTCTTACCTGCTGGAGCCCCCAGTACAGTTGAACGGAAATGCTGAAAATAGAAAACTAGATATTGGGAAAAGTTTGTTTTTTGTTTTTCACCATAGAACATGGTAAGAGGTAGAAAAAATAACCATGATGTATTTCTTCTTCCCCTCTAACACCTACATGAATGAATAAAGACTAACAACAAAAACAAAGCAAACACCTTTATAAACTTATAGTTCATGCTTTTATTTTATTTTTTTAAACATATTTTTATTGATTTCAGAGAGGAAGGGAAAGGCAGAGAAAAACATCAGTGATGAGAGAGAATCATTGATAGGCTGCCTCCTGCACTCCCCTACTGGGGATCAAGCCTGCAACCCGGGCATGTGCCCTTGACTGGAATCGAACCCAGGATCCTTCAGTCTTCAGGCCGACACTATCCACTGAGCCATACCAGCAAGGGCTAATTTTTAAATTTAGGTATAGATTATACATGTTGGTCAAAATGTCCTAAATATTTTTTAGGATATAAACCTAAATATTTTTTCATAATATCTCAACCTTTGTTTCTCCTTCTGTTGTGGGAATGAAATTGACTATTGTGTCATATACTGTATTCCATAAACGTTTGTGTATGTTACATAAGATAACATATAAAAGCACCTGGTACATAAGCAAGTACAGTGGTACCTCGAGTTTAATTCGTTCTGTAACCTTGAGGCATGGGAAACTATGGGATGCTCGAGTCGTGGTAAACTGGTGGGTCATGTGCAGCCAGCCGATCCGCGCGCGCGATTACTCCTATCTCAAATGTTGCTCATATTTCAAAGCAAAAATCGCTTGCTCGAAGGCTCGTATCTCAAAAATCGCGTATGTTAGGGCACTCGTATCTCGAGGTGCCACTGTACACTACCTGTCCTTCTGCCGCCAGAAGTATAGACAGTGCTTTCTGTGTAGGGGCTCATTATTAGTAAGCTCTAAGTGTTCTTTGTTAAGCTGCATCCTGTCAATGGATAAACTGTCCCCTGGGCCTACACACAGACACACAAAAAAACAAAACAAAATAGGGTAAGTTGGATCCCTCTTTCATGGGACAGCCCTTCCTGTAGTGAGGTCAGCTACTGTGACCCTCCTGAGCAGCGGTTCTCAACCTTCTAAGGCCATGACCCTTGCATACAGTTCATGTGGTGACCCCCAACCATGAAATTATTTTCATTGCTACTTTATAATTGTAATGTTGCTACTGCTATGAATCGTGATGTAAATATCTGTGTTTTCCGAGGGTCTTAGGTGACCCCAATGAAAGGAAAGGGTCTTTCGACACTCCCCAAAGGGGTCGCGACCCACAGGTTGAGAACCGCTGCTCCTGAGTTTCTCCCAGACCGAACATGCGCATCTGCCCGGGCGAGCTTCATTGTGTGACCGCAGTGAGCGAGCGCCAGCTGTGGTCCCTTCCCACAGCACAGGGAGGTTCCAGCTGGGTCAGCGTTTCAGTCCTTTATCCGGAGACGGGGGTTTTGTTTTTGCAAACGAAGATAGTGTTAGTTCTTATTTGCATTCTTGTCATGGTGCTGGCATTTACTGAGTTTAGCTCAAAATCCACCAGTTCCTGTTAAACCAGGTACAGTTACACATTTACACTGAACTGCCGGTGAAGTTATTCTTGAGGTGTTCTGAATTCATTTTGGCTTAAAATTCTTCTATCCACTAATCTTTTTTTTTCTTTTTCATTTTTGAATCTCTGTACTATCTTCTAATATGTGGGTATTATTTTTGTCAGCGAGAAATTTGAGAAGTCTGGCTTCCTGTGTCGGAAAGTTTTGGTTAAAATGTGTTTGCTTATGTAATGTTCACCTGCCCCAGAGAGAGTGCAGAAATCCAAAGCACTGTAGAGACACCCTCCTTTCGGACTACTAATCGCCAGTAGTCCTTCAGGGCTGACCAGCCTGCTGCTAACCGCACGTAACTAATACACAGCAGATAATAGGTTAATGGGAGCGACACTGAGTGTCCTCCTCGGGATGTGCTCACTATGGAATTGCCCTGAGTAGCTCATTGAAAGCTTATTCCCAAAAAAAAACTAGGTTAGCCCTGACCGGTTTGGCTCAGTGGATGGAGCGTCGGCCTGTGGACTGAAGGGTCCCAGGTTTGATTCCATTCAAGGGTATGTACCTTGGTTGCGGGCACATCTCCAGTGTGGGGCGTGCAGGAGGCAGCTGATTGATGTGTCTCTCTCACTGATGTTTCTAACTCTTTATCCCTCTCCCTTTCTCTCTGTAAAAAGTCAGTGAATATATTTTTTTAAAAAAAGAAGAAAACGAGGTTAGTCGGCGTGGCTTCTTGAGGAAGCCTTGGTGGGGCTCCTCCATTATTTGTTCTCTTCTGTTCGGGCTCCTAACTCCCTTCACAAGAAACAGGTTTAGGCGCATGCCAGGAGTCACGATCAAACTTGCTGATCTGCAGCGTTTTAAAAATCTGTACCTTGGAAACTGAGGTATCATTTTCTCGTCTCTGGTATGTGGGGCCCGCACCTACTTTACTGACTTTTTCGAATAATGGGCATTCAATCCTGTGAGCGTGGAAGCGTTTCAGACCGAGAATTCATTGAACTCATTTAAGACTCCTCACTGCTGTCGCTGTGTCTCAGCCTGTCTCGGGCTGCAGGCTTGGCGTTGCTTTGCTTTGATCTGTTCTAATGCCACAGGATACATTTGCCATGCAGCAGATGAGGGTCCCTTAGCAAATTAATTCTGACTCCTTACCATCACATCACATAGATGGTGTGTATAAACAGCTGCTGGCTTTACTGGGAAATTTTTTAAATCAAACATCAAGTTAATTACATACTTACACGTAAATCCTTTTAAAATTGTTTATTTCTTTTTTCCAATCAAAATTAAGCCCTTAGTATAATTAGTATATAGCCTTGCAAAATGGATTGTGTCCTGAAACTTTGGTTTGGGTAGCTTCACATAAAATTGTACAAATAATTGACATTAAAAGCATATTAAGCCGAAACCGGTTTGGCTCAGTGGATAAAGTGTTGGCCTGCGGACTGAAGGGTCCCGGGTTCGATTCCGGTCAAGGGCATGTACTTGGTTGCGGGCACATCCCTCTTGGGGGGCGTGCAGGAGGCATCTGATCGATGTCTCTCTCTCTCATCAATGTTTCTGACTTTCTATCCCTCTTCCTTCCTCTCTGTAAAAAAACAATAAAATATATATATTTTTTAAAAAGCATATTAACTTGTGAAATTGTAAAACACAACCACAAAAAAAATTTAAAGTTATCCTTGGATTTTCATTTCTGGTGCATAGTTTAAAAAGAGAGAGAGAGAAAAAAAAAGACTGTCCTTAGGACAAAGGGAGGACATGGAGTGTGAAGCTATAGCCGAATCTTTAACTGCAGTGGACAAACATTTATTCACAGTCCCCCTGTTTTTATTCAGAGGAGCTGTCAGAAGAGGATCTGTTGAGCCAGTATTCTCTTTCATTTGCAAAGAAGACCAAGGAAGATGGCCGTGGAGGCAGTACAGCATCCAACTCTTCCAAAATGCCGATGCCCGACCTGGTGGGCGGCTCTGCTACTAAAAAGACCTTAAGCGCGCCGCCTACGACCAGAAATAAATTCGCGGCCTTTCTGCAGAGAAAAGATCGAGAGAGTGGTGCCGTTGTGGTTCCAGGGACCAGGAGCAGGTATGGTTCCATCTCCAGGACGCCATTTGTTGTGTTATATACGGCATTGACACGTGCTTTGCTGCTCTCAGGGACACATCGAGTCTCGTTGGAGAAGGTGTAAGACCTGACTTAACAATGACAGTTTTCATTGTCTGAATCCAGACCTAAAATGCACAGCTTTTTCCTTGAACTTCTACTTTTTTTTTTTTTAAAATATATTTTATTGATTTTTCACAGAGAGAAAGGGAGAGAGATACAAAGTCAGAAACATCGATGAGAGAGAAACACCGATCAGCCGCCTCCTGCACGCCCCACACTGGAGGTGTGCCCGCAAGCAAGGTACATGCCCCCGACCGGAATCGAACCCGGGACCCTTCAGTCCGCAAGCCGACGCTCTATCCAATGAGCCAAACCGGTCTCGGCTGAACTTCTACTTTTTATATTAGAAAAATTCTGTTTTTTTGAGGCAGTCTCTTCTTCTTTGTTTCTACTTTTTTAGTTTCTTTAAAAACTAAGTACATTTTGCAAAGTATTACTAGAAGTATATTTAAGTACTGATGAATATAAGAACTCTAATATTAATTGAGAACTTGATACGATACTAGGTGTTGGGATATAAAAGTGAGAGATGTAGATTTTATTCTTGAGAAGCTTCTATAGTTGGAAAAATAAGTCCATAAACAAAATCCTTTCAGCCCATGTGGTAAGTGCAGTGATAGAGGTGTGCATAAAATTATTTTACTTAGGAGATTTTATTTTAAAGAGAAACTGGGCCATATTCTGAATCTTATCACCTTGCGAGGAAACAAATACTTACGCATTCTTTCCTTTTTTTTTCTGTTAGGTTTTTTTGCAATTCTCTGGATCCTATGGACTGTGTATCAAAGAAAGTGAGCCCCCAACCTCTAGGTGAAACTGCGGTCACAGATAAAAACACCAGTCTCAGTGAATCAGAGGGTCTAGGTGGTAAGAAAGTGGTTGATCTCAATGAATCGGATTGTCTGGAGAGCAAGAAGCTGGTTGATCTCAATGAATCAGATTGTCTAGATGATAAAGTGGTTGATCTCAATGAATCAGATTGTCTGGAGAGCAAGATGCTGGTTGAACTAAATGAATCAAATTGTCTAGATGATAAAGTGGTTGATCTAAATGAATCAGATTATCTAGAGAGCAACAAGCTGGTTGAACTAAATGACTCAGATTTTCTAGAGAGCAAGAAGCTGGGTGATCTCAATGAATCAGATTGTCTAGATGATAAAGTGGTCAACCCTCTAAATGAATCAGATTGTCTAGAGAGCAAGAATCTGGTTGAACTAAATGAATCGGATTGTCTGGAAAGCAAGAAGCTGGTTGATCTCAATGAATCGGATTGTCTGGAGAGCAGGAAGCTGGTTGAGAGGAATACAGCACACAATCCAAATGATCAGACTCCCGATGGGGTAGCTTTTAAGACCACTGGGCTCACAAAGACCCTCTCACCACCCACTTTGGGGACACTGCGAAGTTGTTTCAGCTGGTCCGGGAGTCTGGCCGAGTTTTCCAGAACCCCGAGCCCCTCTCCGAGTGCAGCCAGGCCTCAGTGCCGGAGAAGGGGGGCCTCCCCCAGCTCTCAGCCCGAGAGGCAGGCGCCCGAGGTGTCTCCGGTCGGGAGGGAGGAGTCGGGGGACGGAGCGCCTCCTGGGTGTGAGCTGAGTCGGCCCTCGCAGCCTCAGGAGGGTGCGGAATCACCCCCACTCAGCTCCAGCACATCCGCGCTGCCTCGGCCTTCCAGTCAGGACGTCAGCCCGGAGGTGAGTCCCACGGAACCTTTGTTTTCAAGTTTACATGTAAAACGAAATAGCGTGGTTATCCTGCAATTCAGTTTGTCTGCATTATGGAAGTAATTGGCTGTCGTAATTTTTCATTCTAGATATTACTGTGTAGACAATTTACATTTCATTCAACTGAAGAATTTCTCCATGTCTTTCCTATTTTAAACTCGTATCCACTTAATCTAACTACATTTTTTTAATCACTGTTGTTCCATGATAGGTGTCTCAAGTTGTGGAGTAGTTAAGACGTAAGCAGAAGGATAAGCTATGAAATGAAAAGTTGTTATAAATTTAATATTCCTTAATATACTCTTGAATTCAGAGAGCATTTTAAACCTTCTTTGAGATGGCCCTATTAATGTGATGGTGTTCAACCTTAATATATCTTCAGAAATAGCTTTTCATTTACTCTTATTCTTGCTAAACTTCCCCTTTAAAACAAAACACAAGTGATTTTGTTATTTGGTTTTAAATTATAAAAGCATTCTAGTCATTTTTAATTTGTAAAATACCTCTTAATTTGACTTTAATTAAATCAGAGCCCTAAATAAGTGTTCATAAGACCCAGTGACATATTTTAAAATGACATGATGATGTATATATATAGCTTTTTTGAAATCTGTTGTCATCATACTTCAAAATCTCAATTTGAGATTCCGAAAATAGCATAGCAATATAAATAACATACTTCATTTCATATCTACTGACTATAATTACCACATTGTGAGAACAATTACAGACCCGGGGGTATCTGACAGAATTTCGGTGTGTGGTAATCCTGAATTTTGGACAGCATCTAACCACTCAGTATACTTATATTTATCAAAAGGAGAATGCTTAAGTTCCTAAGGAAATGTTGTATGGGACTCGATGAAAGAACTAAGTTACAATGTGGAGAAAGCTGAGTCAGTTATACATTCGGATGCCCAGTCTGTCCGCTCTGGTTTCAGTGGAGGGTGTGCCGCCCCCCATGCTGGGGTGCCTTCATGGCCTTCCTTTCCCTTTGGTGCCTCCAGACTGGCCGGGAAGACTCTACTTTTTTTAACTTGCGCCTCAATGTCATCTTTTTCATTTTTCAATTCGCATTGCATTTTTCTTTTCTGGCACCACGGGAGAACAGCTACAGCTGCTAGCTCTTGAACGTCTGTCATAAAAACACCATCTGTTGCCCGGCTGGTGTTGCTTAGAGGTCGAGTGTTGACCGGGACACATGCCAGGTTGTGGGCTAAGTCTCCAGTAGGAGGCAGCTGATCAGTGATTCTCTCTCATCATTGATGCTTCTCTCTCTCCCTCTCTAAGATCAATAAAGATATATTTTTTAAGAACATTGTCTATTTCTGAGGATACTTTTCAGTCTGCTGAGCTCCTTTGGGACATTTTTGCCCTTTTTCCAGTGGGTG
Organism: Lasiurus borealis; assembly: GCA_004026805.1. NCBI lineage: Eukaryota > Metazoa > Chordata > Mammalia > Chiroptera > Vespertilionidae > Lasiurus > Lasiurus borealis. Next base: position 21,367 of record PVJN01012722.1, read on the forward strand.
TCTGTTTAACTTACGTTGTAAGCTTTTAGCCGTGTTTTGCTAAGAAGCCTTATTCCAGCTCACAGCCTGGGGGCTAGTCCTGCTGACAGAGCTGGCCGCACTTGGTCTTCTGGACCGGTGGTCGGCAAACTGCGGCTTGCGAGCCACATGCGGCTCTTTGGCCCCTTGAGTGTGGCTCTTCCACAAAACACCGTTAGAAGAAGTTTAAGTTTAAAAAATTAGGCTCTCAAAAGAAATGTCAATGTTGTACTGTTGATATTGGGCTCAGTTGACTAATGAGTTTGCCAACCACTGTTCTGGGCTAACCATTTGTTGTACATTATAGCAATGTGAATCCTCTTCCCTCCGCAAAAAGACCAGCTGAACTAGAAATGATTTTTTTTTTAAACACTTTACTATTTAGAAATAGAGTGCTGCACAGAAAGACTTATTAGAAAGTTAATTTCACATTGTAGTTTTTATTTCATTTAACTTTTTTAAAAAAATTTATTCAATTTTCACAGAGAGGAAGGGAGAGGGATAGAAAGTTAGAAACATCGATGAGAGAGAGACATCTATCAGCCGCCTCCTGCACGCCCCCCACTGAGGATGTGCCCGAAACCGGAATCGAACCTGGGACCTTTCAGTCCGTAGGCCGACGCTCTATCCACTGAGCCAAACCGGTTTCGGCTGGAAATGATTCTTGAAGCATCTTCTGCTTCAGACGCAGTGATTCCTGTTAGGATAAATGTGTGATCAGGGTTTGATGCAGACACTGTTTCAGAGCCTCAGGGCTTTGCTGGGATGTGGGAGGGAGACTCCGTGTGGTTCGCTGAGGTCAGCAGCCACTGGTCTGCGGGGGTGAGCCCAGTGGCCCCGTCTGAGGCGAAGCCATCTTGGGGTCTCACTGGTGACCTTGAATAAATTATGTAGCTCAGTTTCGCACTCCTGTTAGCTCTGAGTGGAGAACACTAGGATTACTGCGTTAATATGGACTGTAACTTACAGAATTTGTCATTTTGGTTTTTAAGTATATAATAATACTATATAGAATCCCAAGATAAAAGAAAACCCTTTTGGCAAAAACCCTTTTAAAAATATTAATTAAAAAAAAATTTTAATATTTTTTAAATATATTTTTTAATATTTTTAAAAAATATATTTGGTTTTTTACAGACAGGAAGGAAGGGAGATAGTTAGAAACATCAATGAGAGAGAGATCAATCAGCTGCCTCCTGCCTACCAACTGGAGATGTGCCCACAACCAAGGTACATGCCCTTGACCGGAATCGAGCCTGGGACCCTTCAGTTCACAGGCCAGCGCTCTATCCACTGAGCCAAATTGGTCAGGGCCTCGTTGTCTTTTTTATTTGAAGTTAGTGGGGATCTGATTTTTCTGTCTTTAGGGAAGTTTTACGTGATGGGGTTGGGAGCGGCGGGTAGGCCTTAGTGTCACTGCTAAAGCCAGCCGTGCATTCGAGACATTATGACCCACTTGAAAGTAGATGCCTTTCTCTTTAATGTTGAACATGTTACACAATTAACAGACGTAGAGCCACCCTGGCCAGCGTCCGGTGGCTGGTAATTTAGGAAACTCAGCCAGGCTTGTGTAGACAGAGGGTTGGGCCAGGTTTTGAAACGATGCTGAAACGCCTCGTTTCAAATGCATTCTCTGCAGCTCACACATCTTGTGGTTCCTTCACTGCACCTTGAAGTGAAGCTGGCAAACCTCATTCTCCCCACATTGGGCCATTTCCTTTTACTCTACCCCTACTTTCTTATACTTTCCTTTCTGGGGGAAAAAAAAACCAAAACTTTATATTTATACTGGTTTTCTCATTTTGTTTTATGTTTTGTTGAATTTTGGTTAGTTTGTCGTATACAAATTCCATAGTAAAAAATCTAATTTTATTTTATTTTTTGATCTGGGGGATCTAGGAATCTGATTGCAATTTTAAGTCACTTGGTAATCAAGGTAATCAGAAAGCCAAGCTACATGTATCTCATTTTTCAAAAAAAGACACGCCTCTAAGAAACAAGGTAAAACATTTATTTATTTATTTCATGTCCCAGGCAGCGCGTGATTGTTACCAGAAATTGAGAAACATAAGCACTATTATAATTGTACATGCCTGTATTTTTATTTGCACAAAAATTCTACTTTCAAACAAACCTTCCAGGATCCTGTTTGTGCTTGATTGAAGGCGTTTCAGTTGCAAGACGGCTGTGTTTCCTTGTGGTATAAAGGTCTTTTTTCCATGTGCTCAGTTAGCATTTATTTGTAATGACTGCACAGGTACATTCTGAGAAAGGCGTCACTTATATTACAGTGAGAGATATAATCAGATGTTTAAGAGACTGAATTGCGTTGCCATTTCTGGAAAGCAATTTGAAAGAGTTCCAATTATTTAACACGGTAAGTGCATTCTAGAACTTGAACCTAAGGAAATAGAGTTTTACAAGAACATTTATTTGTGTATTGGTTATAGTGTGAAGATTGGAGATAAAAGACATTATTAAATACGTTCTTGCGCCAAAACCCGTTTGGCTCAGTGGATAGAGCATCGGCCTGTGGACTGAAGGGTCCCAGGTTCAATTCCAGTCAAGGGCATGTACCTTGGTTGTGGGCACATCCCCAGTGGGGGGCGTGCAGGAGGCAAGTGATCAATGTGTCTCTCTCATTGATGTTTCTAACTATCTTTCTCCCTTCCTTTCTGTAAAAAAATCAATATATATTTTTTTTTAAATTTGCCGAAACCGGTTTGGCTCAGTGGATAGAGCGTCAGCCTGCGGACTGAGGGGTCCCAGGTTCGATTCCGGTCAGGGGCACGTGCATTGGTTGCGGGCACATCCCCAGTGGGGGGCGTGCAGGAGGCAGCTGATTGATGTCTCTCTCTCATCGATGTTTCTAACTTTCTGTCCCTCTCCCTTCCTCTCTGTGAAAAATCAATAAAATATATTTTTAAAAAAAATTTTAAATACGTTCTTGGTTTTAGGTCTTAGCTAATAGGAATAAAGGTAAGTTTTGTTCTTTGTTTTCCATGTTTTTCTGTAGTGAAGATACTTTTTAAAGCATAAAAACTTTAAGTATTTCAAGTCTTCATATCCACCTGAAAGATTTCTATATCGTACTCTAGCAAACAAGACTTTTTAACATCGTTGAATAAGAAAGGCTTTTCAACCATATCCTGCCTTAAAAAGGAAAAAGTACGTTATTAACACGGCATTTTTGTTTGCTTTATAATACTTAAAAATACTCATGTGCATGTTTACATAATTAGAGTAAAAGGTTGGAAATAAGTACCAAAAATTTTATATTATTTTTATAATAATTTTTATTCGCAGTAACTGATAGGACTAGAAATGTAGAAAGTACTTTCCCCAAAGGAGTTATGTCCAGACATTAAGCACCATCTTTTGTTGTTATTGCTGTCAGTGGTCCACTTTGTCGGGGTTTTAACTGCCAACTTCTGGTTCCGTGAAAACTCTGATGCACCTTTCCCCTCTGTCCAGTTTTCATCATCTTATCACTGAGCAGTGCATCTCAAAATAAAATCATATTATTTTTCTCATTTAGCTTTAAAATCTTAGCATTGTCCTTTTTTTTTTCTTTAATATATTTCTTTATTGATTTCAGAGAGGAAGGGAGAGAGATAGAAACATCAATGATGAGAGAGAATCATTGACTGGCTGCCTCCCTGCACGCCCCCCACTGGGGATCAAGCCCAAAACCCAGGCATGTGCCCTTGGCCGGAATCGAACCTGGGACCCTTCAGTCCATTCGCTGATGCTCCATCCATTAAGCCAAACTGGCCAGGGCTGTCTTTTTTCTTTATAACTGCCAGCTCAGTCCGTCTTCGGCAGGGGATGAAGAAAAACAACCAAACTTTGTCCTTTCCAAATTATGATGTTTCTTTCTGTGTCCTGTGTCCTGCTCTCTCATCCTTCGCCGGCTGCGGCTTCATCAGTTCTCTGTCTTCCTCACTTGTCGTGTATGTCTCACGGTTGCTGTCCTGAAAGACACCAACACTTCAATGGCCTCATATTTCATCCGATAAAAATCAGCCCTTTGGTGTCAATAACCTGTCCATAGCAATCTGCGTAAGTAAATTACGGCACTTTATACAATGGAGACCCAGCAACCTATTCAAAAAGTAAGTTTTATGTGTAAAGCGGGAAAATCTCCAAGACATATTAGTAAGTAAAGTCAAGATATATTAAGTGAGAAAAACAAAGTACATGATAGTGTATGTTATGCTGCCGTGTGTGTGTGTGTGTGTGTACGTACAGTATTCCCCTTACCCACGATTTTGCTTTCTGCTGTTTTGGTTACTCATGGTCAACTATAGTCTGAAAATATTAAATGGAAAGTTACAGAAATGAATAATTCATAATTTGAAGTTGCATGCCATGTTCCCTTTCATGTCTCCATCCCGCCTGGGATGTGGATTCTTTGTCCAGTACATTCACGCTGTACCACCACCCACCCATTAGTTGCTTCGTAGCCATCTCTGTTAGGAGACCAGCTGCCTGCTATCTCAGGGATTGTGTTCAAGTCGCCCTTGTTTTACTTAATGTCCCCAAAGCGCGACAGCAGTGGCGCTGCTCCCACAGGTCCGATTGCTGAGAGAAGCTGTGAGGTGAAGAGGCGAATGTTCTCGCTCAAACAGGAAAGACAACACTGTGTGCGGAGGTTGGTGGGATCCATGATAAAAACGCATGTTCTGTTGTGGAATGGGGAGGAAGGAAAAGGAATTGGTGTCTTGCTGTCACACCTCAAACTGCACAAGTTGTAGCTGCAGGTTGTGTCAGGGCTTAGAGTAGATGGGAGAGGTGTTGAGCTTTATTAGAAGTGTGTGTGTGAAACAGCAGAGCATTATAGAGTTAGAAACATCGATGAGAGAGAGAGAGAGAGACATCGATCAGCTGCCTCCTGCACACCTCCTGCTGGGGATGTGCCTGCAACCAAGGTACATGCCCGTGACCGGAATCGAACCTGAGACCTTTCAGTCTGCAGGCCGATGCTCTATCCACTAAGCCAAACCAATTAGGGCCACTGGGGGTCTTGAAACAGATCCCCACAAATAAGGGGGAGAAATGACAAATGGATTCAGGCAGCGATTGCCTAGAGGCACTGAAGGAGTAAGGCAGAGGCTCATTAATTCTTGAGTGTAAGTGCCAGGTGCTACGTGTATTGACTGTTTAAATCACAATGTTTGTAGTACATGTGGATAAATGGCACATTTTTACATATTGCCTATGCTGTTTTTCTGTCCTGGAGCATAAAGGAAGCTTGGAACTAACCAAAGGTAGCTGCTTTAGCAGAAGAGAATTAAAACGGGCACTTATTCCGCAGGTTCCCGGGCTGTATAAGTCCAGTTCCCTGGACAGCCTCTCCACCACCAAGATCAAACCCCTCGTGCCCGCCAGGGCCAGCGGGCTGAGCAGGAGGCCGGCCCGAGGGCAGAAGAGGAAGCATCACGACGCCGAGAACAGGCCGGGCGTGCAGGTCAAGATCAGTGAGCTCTGGAGAAACTTCGGGTTTAAAAAGTGAGTGTCTCGTTTCTTTAAAAGAGCATAATTTTTCCCCCCATTAATTTCAGTCCCATATGAATCAGTTTCTTTTTCTCCTACCTGTTTCCTTTTCTCCTGTTTCCTGTAGCTGACTCTAACTATATTTGACTGCACTTCCTATGCCTCCTTTGCCATCTTTTCACTAAAACTGATAAAACCCCATTCTCAGTCGGCTCTGGGGGTCCCTCTCTTGTTAAGCAAGTCACGTGACTTTTCCTGGCCTGAATGTCTTTGTTTTTTTACCTTCTCTCTCAGGATTGTAATGAGAAAAAGGTTCAGACCTGGGGTTTGGGAAAGTAATGGTGCTTCTGGGTTGAATGCACTTTGTTTCCTTAAACATCTAAAATGGGAGGAGCTAGCCGTAGCCGGTTTGGCTCAGTGGATAGAGCATCCGCCTGTGGACTGAAGGGTCCCGGGTTCTGTTCTGGTCAGTGCATGCAGCAGGCAACCAATTGATGTGTCTGTCTCTTCCTTTCCCACTCTTAAAAAGTGAGTTTATAAGATGAATTGGCCAGATTTCTAATGTATGTGGCGAACATGGTTTTAAATGAGTTGACCCTGTGTATATCTAATACTTCTGTTAGATTACAAGATTAACTACAGAGGAGCATTGACTTATAGCTCATTTTCTTTTTAAATCTTTATTATTGAGAATATTACAGATGTCCCCCAATTACCCCTTTCCACCCCAGGCCTTTACCCCCCTACTGTCCGGGTTTAAAGGTAAGATTTTTGGTTATCTCTTCCAGACCCACTCCATGCTTCTATGCCTCTGATTATGTTTAATTCACCAGTTTATTCTCTCTATTCATCTAAAAATCAAAATGAATAGGAAATCTAGATTGTTTTTAGGTCTCTCTTTTCCTTCCCCTCCATCCTCCCTGAATTTTGGCTGCTTCCCTGTGTGTGTGGCTGTCTCTCCTGGAAGTGGTAGGGGACCTTGTGTCGCAGAGGTCTGTCCTGTGGCTCAGCCTCCCCCGTCACCTGAGCTGGGGGGGCACTCTAGCTGCGCCCCAGTGTGTGTGTGCCGTCTTGTAGTTGAGCCTCGATTGCTGCTGGTGTCGCTGGGAGGAGCTGACCCAGGCCAGGCGCTGAGGACTTTATAGGGGGGCTTTGGTGCTGAGTGTGGCGGGTGGATGTGTGTAGAGTTGTAACCTACTGTGGGTTGAAGCTGTCCACTGGGCGCATCGGCTCTAGGGCCTCCAGGGAGGTTCAAAGTCAGCCACTGCCTGGTGCCACCCAGAGGGACTCCAGAGAGGTCTGCTGTTTGTATTGGGGCTCAGAGATGCCCAGGTAAGGCCCAGCTGGGCAACAAAGCCGGCTGGTGCTGGGCCTTGGGTTGATAGGTTTGACACCAGCTGCTGCTTGGTTGAAAGATTTGCTTGTGAGATTTTAGCAAAGCGGGAGCCAGGACAGACCATTCATTTGGAAAAGCAGCTGCACACAGCTTGGGTGAGACTGCACATTGGATGGGTTGGGGTCTCAGGGAATCCCCCAGGCAGAGCAAACAGTGCTGATTGAGACTCAGACAGGGCTGCCAGTCTCCCCCGAGTTCCTGCCACAGAGTCAGACAATCCAGCTCCTCCCCTGCGAGCCTGGTTCCCCAGCGCTGAGCTTGGAAGAAGCAGGACTGTAAGTGTGCGCAGGAGCCCCTTAAGGGGAACCCCGGGGGTCCCAGCAGTCTCCTTGTCCCTGAGCCACACCCCCCCTGGTTTTTACAGCCTGTCTTTGTGTGGATTTCTCTGCCCAACTCTAGAACCCGAGGCTGGGACCCGCCGCTCCTCACTGGCAGCCTCTGTCTCCCAATTAAAAAAACACAAGGGCACACGCGGCTGGTGACCAGCCTGTTCCGCCTCCTACCAGTCTCCTCCATTTCTCCAGTTGCAGGACGTCGGTCCCGCCAGCGGTCAGCAGTTGTGCATGACGGTTTTGGATTTCAGTGGTCGTGGGAGGCGGCGAGCACAGGCATTTAACTCTGCAGCCATCTTGGTTCGCTCTTCATCCATTTTCTTGTTCTCAAAGCAAATGTGCTAAAAATAAATGAAACACAAAGATTACCTGGGTGCGATAAGATTAAGCCTCACCTAGTGGAGATGTTGTCACCATTTAAACTGAGAAATTAAAACAGACACTTAACTATAAACTTACTAGGTATTTAGAATCATAGCATAGTTGTTTACCAAAAAAAGTGAGAAGAAACTTTTTCAAATCTTTATTGCCTCATTTAATAGAATTAGCTGGGTTCTTGTACCTGTTTGTTATGTTGTTTTGAAGTGTATGAAGAAAACCTGGCCCAACCAGGTTTTTTTTTTTTTTTTTTTTAATCAAATCTTTGTTCTTTCATTTCTCCCACTTTCCAAATTTTTCAATCCCTAGGGGAAACCACCATTAATAATTTAATGTAATTTTTACAAATATTTTTTAAATATTCATATGTTATATATAAAATGTGCAAGAGTTGAACAGGCACTTCCAAAAGAGGAGATCCACATGACCAATAATATGAAAAGATGCTCAACTCTTAGACATCAGGAAAACGCCAATTTAAATCACAACGGAGTAATCTCCACAGGCACCAAGACTTGAAAATGCCAAGTCGAACCAGGTTTTGTGTTTTTTTTGTGTGTGCGTGAGTGTGTTTCAGTTTGAAAATGTGCATTTTAATAGCCTTTTTATTTCATTGTAAATCTTTTTTGACTTCACATAAAGCCAACAAGCAGTGGTTTCTGTGAGGTCAGCATGAAACCCTCACAGTGAACTTCCCCCACCTGGTATCTCTCACTCCACTGACCTGCGTTGCTCTTGGAGAGCATCTTGCACTTGTGCGTGACAGCGCGAGCTGATCGTTTCTGAGATGTGCCTGGAGGCGGAGAACACACAAAAATGGGGAGAGGGGTGAGTTAGGGAAAAACATTTGTCCATGCCTCCCTCACATTAGTTCTCAGCGAGACTTGAAGAGGGTGCTAAGTAGAGAACTCGTTTCTCTATTGCAGGGGTTCCCAACCTTCCTAATGCTGCGACCCTGTAACACAGCTCCTCGTGTGGTGGTGACCCCCAACCATAAAGTTATTTTTGTTGACTCACAGGTTGAGAACTGCTGCTGTAGAGCCTGAAACCATTGGAAAACGCAGGTATTTACATTACAACTCATAACAGTAGCAAAATTAGAGTTATAAAGTAGTAACGAAAGTAATGTTATGGTTGGGGGTCACCACCACATGAGGAGCTGTGTTAAAGGGTCACGGACTTAGGAAGGCTGAGAACCACTGCTCTATGGGAATCATTCTGCCTCAGCTCGTGTGTCTTTAAGGGATCCATGCCTACGGACATTGAAGCAGGTGTTATTGGAGCTCCTCAGAGGAGCTGAATGGCCATGTGATAAACTGAGGCATACCCACCCCAAAGGGCCTTGTCCTCTCTGCACACCGTTCTTTTATCCAGGAGGGCATTCTCGAGGAATCTCTGCCCTTTAAGACACCACATTCACGGCAGTCTGTTCTGTTCGCAGAGATTCTGAGAAGCTCCCTTCTTGTCAGAAGCCCGATCCCCTGTCTCCAGCGAAGGACAACATCCAGCTCACGCCGGAAACGGAGGAGGGCATCTTCCACAAGCCGGACTGTGCGCGTGCGCAGAGAGCCATCTTCCCCTGAAGGGCAGCGGCCGCCGCCCAGGAGCGTTTCCGCCCGTGAGGTCCGCTCGGCAGGCAGGCGGTCCCCAGTCGGAGATCTGTTCTTAGAGTTACGCCACGTTTTTTAATAAGAGTCCGCTTTGTATATGAACTATGATTGTTCCCTTTGTTCAGCCTTTTATATTTGCATAAGCTAAATGGGGAAATTATTTTTAAGAGTTTGGGAAGATGTAATGTTATTTGGACAAGTCCACCAGAACTTATAAAAATTTACTCTGAAGATTTCTGTTCCATTCGTTAGCCTAAAGATGGCAGATGGAAACCACATTTCTGTGAATGATTTTATCTTAGAGGGAATCACTATTCCTCCAAGCTTAGAGCTCTCCCCGGGCCTCTCCAGTTGGATGGGAAATAAAGCGGCGGGAAGGGAGAGGGGGGCTGGGAGGCCTGCGGGGCAGGCTTTCCGACCCCTGAAGGGTCTGGTGGGGATGCACATTTGACAGTGGAAGGAACTCCTGCTTACCCCATTCATATTCTTACACTTCACAGCAGCCTGTTTTTAAATGACTTTCGTGAAGGACAGACTGGAAACCAGAGTCTAGAGCAGCAGTTGCCAACCGGTGGTCCATGGGGCCAGAAGGCTGGCGAGCGCTGGTCTGTAATACACACCCCACAGAGAAGTGAAGAACCAGCTGTAGAAATAGCATGATGTAAAGACATTTTTTAACATACTTTAGAGAGAGGAAGGGAGGGATAGAAGCATCAATGATGAGAGAGAATTGTTGATGAGCTGCCTCCTGCACACCCCACACTGGGATGGACCCTGCGACCCTGGCATGTGCCCTGACCATTAATCAAACTAACCTCCTGCCGAGACCGGTGTGGCTCAGTGGATAGAGCGTTGACCTGCAGACTGAAAGGTTCCAGATTCGATTCCGGCCAAGGGCATGTACCTTGGTTGTGGGCACATCCCCAGAGGGGGTGTGCAGGAGGCAGCTGATCCATGTTTCTCCCTTTCTCTCTGTAAAAAATAAAATATATATTTTTAAAAACTGACCTAATTCATAGGTTAGTGCTCAACCACTGAACCACACCAGCTGGGCTAAGAAATAGCATTACCTAAGCTATAGAACCAGTGGTTCTCAACCTTCCTAATGCCGCGACCCTTTAATGCAGCTCCTCATGTTGTGGTGACCCCCAACCATAAAATTATTTTTGTTGCTACTTCATAACTAATTTTGCAACTTATGAATCGTATCTGTGTTTTCCGATAGGCTTAGGTGACCCCTGTGAAAGGGTTGTTTGACCCCCAAAGGGGTCGCAACCCACAGGTTGAGAACCGCTGTATACAATAGAGTTTCTCATGTTGTGGTGAATCGTAATGTAATATCTGTGTTTTCTGATGGTCTTAGGCGACCCTGCTAGTTGTTTTCAACCTGAGGGTCACTGCTGTAGAGCCAAAGACCATCAGAAAACAGGTCATGACCCACAGGTTGAGAACCGTTGCTATAGAAGATAACGGATAGTGACCCAGACTATGTTAGTTTTTAAATGAGACTTAAGAGAGGACTATTGGCTAAAAGAGGTCAGAATGAAAAAATGGACATAATATTGTAAGAAACAGTAAAAATCGGAGAAGAAAAATCCAAAGAACAGAAGCAAATCTGTTTTCTGTGGCTGTTTCCTGCTATGGAACGATTATGAATGTGAATCCAGTGTCTGCAAATGTGTATCTTCTCACCCACTTAAAACGCCACCTAACGGACAAAAGGAGTAAAGCACATTAGACTCACCCCGGTTAACAGGAGAGACAGGCAGCACGTTCCTGACACGTCACACCTCCGGGGGCAGGAGCCACGGGGAGTAAGTTCAGATGAGCTCCACCAGTGGGGATGCCACGCAGGTTCCTGTAAAGTGGGGTCCGCAGTGAGGCTGAGCCAGGACTGCCCGGGAGCTTTCAGAGTTGGGGTGCGAGGAGAGGCAGTAGCACCAGTGCAGCAGTTTCTCAATCTTCAAACCCCACACTGGAGAGCAAGTCAAACCTGTGAGAGGGACAGATTCAGGAACTGATCTCACTAAACTGCCACCAAGGCCACAGGAGGGCGCTGCATCTTCAGGGGCAGAGGCAGGCAGAGAGGAGAGCTCTGGAATGGCCTGAGGAAGGCACAGGCAGACGGAGCACTAGAGAAGGGCTTTGCCTTGCAGCGGCCTGAGTGTGAGGGGCCTGTGGCAACAGGGGAGATGGATGCCCCCTGGTCCAAATGCAGCGTCGGACTGGCTCGCTAAGACTTCCTCCTAGGATGGGGAGGCTGCTGGGAGTTGAGCCAATATTGAGCCGGAGAGGGACCACAGAGTTAAAGGGTTAAAGGAGAAGGAACAGTGACGGAGAAGGCTCAGCAGAACACCCTGTCCTTGGGCACTTGCGGGGAGGGAGGGGACCTTAAAACATTTTACTTCAAAAGAGATCACAAAGTAGTTTCTAGATTAACCCCTTACAAAGTTAATATTTTTAAAAAGCATCTCGGGCAGAATGACATCTTTACAGATAATGGAAATCTATCAGGAAGGCTCACAAGCAGATGAAAACTAGTTAAGATTAGGAAGCGAAAAACGTTGAAGTTAGGACAAAAAGCCTAGTATTAGGAGGCTCTGAAGAAAACATTTTAGAAAATTTCTACTCTAACAAGATTTATAACTTCAAAGTGGACTCTTGTACCTTAAGATGATGGATCCTGAACAGCCAACAGTAAGATAAGCAACAAAGTGACTTTAAAGAAGAAAATATATAGTTAATAAAAACAGCAAATATAAAACCTAGATTATATCATTTTCACAATTCTGAAATAATCTATATTATCTATGGCTTTTAAAAAAATATATTAAGTAAAAAACAAACCCCCAAAACAGCATTTGTCTCTGAGCATCTCCTGCTTCGGGCAGGGAGGGCTTTTTGGGGGGAGGTGCTCCGTCCACCTGCTGGGACCTGGGGCAGAGGACCTCCAGGGCCTCCCGCTCAGCACAAAGGAGGCTGACTGAGAAGCTGAAAGGGCACAGGGTCACTGCCCGCTGCCCACCATGAAAAGTGACCTAAAACTGAAAGTGGCTCAGTGGGTGGAGCCTGACACCACCTGCACTTTCTCTGGAGCAGCTCTGAGACTATGAGCTCCCGGGAACCTGCTGTGCTCCGCCTGCTGAGGGGTGGGTGAACCCAGTGGGAATGAAAGAAACCTGTCAGGCTCAATCCTCTCAGACTGGAGGATGCTGGGGCCATCAGTGGCTTCCTCAAAAAGTGAGTTTTGGCCAAAACCGGTTTGGCTCAGTGCATAGAGCATCGGCTTGTGGACTGAAAGGTCCCAGGTTTGATTCCGGTCAAGGGCATGTATCTTGGTTGCGGGCACATTCCCGGTAGGGGACATGCAGGAGGCAGCTGATGGATGTCTCTCATCGATGTTTCTTATCTTCTATCCCTCTCCCTTTCTCTCTGTAAAAAAAAAAAAAAAATCAATAAAATATATATATTTTTAAAAAGTGAGTTTTGACACACTTTCCCACAGAGGTGCACCTCTAATTTTCGTGCATTCTGCACTCTCTATCCCAGAAATTTTGAATCTCTACTAGATGCCTTTACACATCGATACTGAGCACGCTACACCAGGCACCGTTCTCGGCTCCACACCAAGAGCAAGGAACAAAGCAGATGAAAGGCCTGCTCTAAACAGCTCCCAGACACAGTCCTAATTCTGGGAGACTCCTCCCCTTAATAACGGAGCCAGGGAGCAGAAGAGAGGAGATCGGAGACAGTTTCTGGACACGAGCCCAGAGCGACAGTGCCCCCTTCAGCACCACCATCTCCCAGGCAGACAGCATGTGCTCACCACGGGAGAGCAGGTAAGGGTCAGGGCTCAGTCCAGCGTTAGTTCCGAGTTCTGAAGCTCTTTTCCTTCCCACCCATCCGAGAACTTAGCCACTCCTGGCTGCGACTGCCGATTGGTTGGACAGATTACCCATTACCAACTGCCTCAACTTGCTTTGTCATCAAAAACAATTCAGACAAAAATAAGAATAGATGAACAAGTGAACGAATTAATAAGTGAGTGAATGATGAATAAGCAAATGGATGAATGAATGATGTATAATGAATAAATGAATGACTGAGTAGGTACATAAATAGATAAATAGCATTTTTCTGCTGTTTCCCATTTTGGTCTGTTTCATGTAAGTGAGATTTCCATGTGTGATTATGATTGGTCAGTATACATGCAAATGAGGATATAATTTACATAGCTCTGATAGGATGGGGGCCAATATTGGTCTGTTGGTAGAAAGATGAAGCCAAGCCGACACCAATTTGGCTGAGTGGATAAAGCATCGGCCTGTGGATGTTCTGAAAGGTCCCAGGTTCGATTCCGGTCAAGGGCATGTACCTTGGTTGTAGGCATATTCCCAGTGAGGGGCATGCAGGAGGCGGCTGATTGATGTTTCTCTCTCATTGATGTTTCTCTCTATCTCTCTCCCTTCCTCTCTGTAAAAAATCAATAAAAAATAATATTAAAGGAGAGAAACCAAGATGGCATAGGTGAACACCTAAACCGCTGCCTCACACAACAATTTCAAAACTACAACTAAAAGAACAGCTGAAACCGGTTTGGCTCAGTGGATAGCGAGTCGGCCTGCAGACTGAGGGGTCCCAGGTTCTATTCCAGTTGGGGGCGTGTACCTTGGTTGCGGGCACATCCCCAGTAGGTGTGCAGGGGGCAGCTGACTGGTGTTTCTCACCGATGTTTCTAGCTCTCTATCCTTCTCCCTTCCTCTCTGTAAAAAAATCAATAAAATATATTAAAAAAAAAAAAAGACAGAACAGACATCATCCAGTACCACAGGAAAGCTGGCTGAGTGGAAATACTACAACTAGAAGGAAAGAGAGGGGCTCACGGAGACTCAGAGGAGCTGCAAAAAGCTGAGGTACAGAGACACGTGCATGGAGAGAGCAGGCGGCGGAGGGCCTGCTGGCTTCCTCTGGTGAGAGGGAGACAGAGACTCGCAACTGCACTGAACCCCCTATCCTACTGCACTGAACCCCTTATTCTACTGCACTGAACCCCAGTTCCAGGTGAGACTCATACGGGGAGAGTCTGGACTGTCATGAAAAGGGAGGAGTGCATAGAAACTTAGGGGAGCCGGGAAAGGGCAGAGGTCTGGGATGGACACACCACTGCGCACAGAGAGGATGGACTGCTGATTGTGCCGCTGGCTTTCTCTAGTGGGCGGGGGACAGAGCCACCCAACTGCACTGAACTCCACTTCTCACTGCACTGAACCCCAGTTTTGGGCGAGACCCTGGGGACCCAGACTCATACGAGTCCCAGAGAGCAAGGGAAAGGCAGAGGTCTAGAGGCATGCACGCGCACATACACACAGAGAAGGCTGCAGTGATTACCAAGAGACATTTGAAACCTAGGGGCTGAGTAGGGCGAGGCTGACTGGAAGCCAAGGCTGTCTGCCCAGCCCTGAGACTCCACCCCATCCAAGCTCAACAGAGAGGCTTTTGCAGTTTTGCAAGTCTGGTATCATAAGGCTGACTCCAGCACAGAAGTTCTCCCGGCATAGTGAAAATGCGAAGACAAAGGAAGAGATCACAAACAAAAGAAATGGAGGAAAACAAACGACTGGATATAGAGTTCAAAACCACAATTATAAGATTTTTCAAGAATTTCCTAGAAAAGATGGATAAATTTAGTGAGACTCTCAAGGATATGAAAAAGGACCAACTAAAAATTAAACATACACTGACTGAAATAAAAAATAATATACAGAGACCTAACAGCAGACTAGAGGAACACAAGTATCAAGTCAAAAATTTGAAATACAAAGAACAAGAAAACACTCAACTGGATAAGCAAGAAGAAAAAAGAATCCAAAAATGTGAAGATAATGTAAGGACCCTCTGGGACAGCTTCAAGTATACCAACATCAGAATTGTGGGGGTGCCAGAGGAAGAGAGAGAGCAAGATACTAAAAACCTATACTTGAAGAAATAATGACTGAAAATTTCCCCCACCTGGTGAAATAAATAGATTTACAAGCCCAGGGAGCACACAGAACCCCAAACAAAAGGAATCCAAAGAGGACCACACCAAGACACATCATAATTAAAATGCCAAGAGCAAAAGACAAAGAGAAAATTTTAAAAGCAGCAAGAGAAAAACAGTTCACTACCTACAAGGGAGCACCCATACAACAGTCAGCTGATTTTTCAACAGAAACTATGCAGGCCAGAGAGAGTGGCAAGAAATATTCAAAGTGATGAATACCAAGAACCTACAACCAAGATTACCCAGCAAAGCTATCATTCAGAATTGAAGGGCAGATAAAGAGCTTCACAGATAAGAAGAAGCTAAAGGAGTTCATCAACTCCAAACCAGTATTATATGAAATGCTGAAAGATATTCATTAAGAAGAGAAAGAAGAAAAAGGTAAAGATAAAAATTATGAGCAGCAAATAGATATCAACAAGTGAATCTATAAATCAAGTGAGTTAAAATTCTGATGAACAGAATAAACTGGTGAATAGAATAGAATCAGGGGCATAGAAAAGAAGTGGACTGACAATTTCCAGGGGGGAAGGGGTGAGGGGGGTGCAGGGAGAGACTGGACATAAATCGTACACCTATGTATGAGGACAATGCAGAGGAAGATAAGGGCAGAGGGTGGGGTGAGAGCCAGGTGGAGGGGAGATATGGGGGGAAAAAAGAGGAACAAATGTAATAATCTGAACAATAAAGATTAAATAAAATATAAGATAAAATAAACATTAAAAAAAAGAAAGATGAAACCAAGAAAAATTAATAAAAAAACTATTTAATCTTACAACTTAAAGAATTAGTAGAAACAGCTCTAGCTAGTTTGGCTTAGTGGATAGAGCATGGGCCTGCAGGCTGAAGGGTCTCAGGTTTGATTTCAGTAAAGGTCACATGCCTGGGTTGTGGGCTTAATCCTCAGTAAGGGGTATGCAGAAGGCAGCTGATCAATGATTCTCATTATCTCTCCCTCTCCTTTCCTCTGAAATCAATAAATTTGTTAAGAATTTGAAAGAGAAAAACAAAAAAGCCCAGAGTAAGTAGAAGGAAGGAAATAATAAAGATTAGAGCAGAAATAAATCACACACACACACACACTACAAAATATCAATGAAACTAAAACCTGGTTCTTTGAAATGGTAAACAAGATTGATGAACTGTTAGACTCATCAAGAAACAAAGGGAGAGGACCCAAATAAATAAAATCAAATGAAAGAGAAGTATCCACTGACACTCCAAAATACAAAGGATTGTAAGAAAATATTTTTTAAAATATATATATATTATTGATTTTTTTACAGAGAGGGAGGGAAAGAGAGAGTTAGAAACAAAACATCCATCAGCTACCTCCTGCACGCCCTCTATTGGGGATGTGCCCTTGACCAGAATTGAACCTGGGACCCTTCAGTCCACAGGCTGACACTATCCACTGAGCCAAACCAGTTTCGGCTGTAAGAAAATACTTTGAACAACCATATGCCAACAAGCTGGACAATGTGAATGAAATAGACAAATTCCTAGAAAAATACAGTCTCCCAAAACTGAATCAGGAAGAATCAGAAAACCTGAATAGGTCAATAACAGCTGAGGAAATAGAAGCAGTAATAAAAAAGAAAACTTCCAGCAAACAAAAGCCCTGGTCTGGACAGCTTCACAGGGGAGTTTTACCAACATTCAAAGGAGAATTGACATCTATCCTCCTCAAATTATTCCCAAAAATCCAAGCTCTTTATGAGGTCAGCATTATCCTAATTCCAAAACCAGATAAAGGCACTAAAAAGAAGAGAATTATAGGCCAATATCCCTGATGAACATAGATGCTAAAATCCTCTCCAAAATATTAGAAAATCAGATCCAGCGATATATTAAAAAAAATCATACACCATGACCAAGTGGGATTTATTCCAGAGACACAAGGCTAGTACAATATTAATGAATCAATAAATGTGACACATCACATAAGCAAATTGAAAGACAAAAATTATATCAATAGATGCAGAAATAGCATTTGACAAAATCTAACAACCATCCTATCTAATAAAAGAGTAATATGCAAATTGACCATACCTCCACTACACCCACAAGCTAATCCCTGGAATATGCAAATTAACCCAGCCAAGATGGCTGCAGCCACGGAGCGAGTGGTTAGGGGATGATCGGGCTGGCAGGCAGAAGCAGTTAGGGGCAATCTGAAAGGCAGGCAGGAGAGCAGTTGAAGGCCAGCAGTCCTGGATTGTGAGAGGGATGTCCCAGATTGGAGAGGGTGCAGGCTGGGCTGAGGGACACCCCCATGCACGAATTTGGTGCACTGGGCCTCTAGTTTTTGATAAAACCTCTCAGCGGGATGGGAGGGCATTGGAGGGGGGTAAGGACACATATGTAATCCTGATAGATCCTCCCTCCCCGCAACTGGGCAGAGTATGACGTGACCTGCACCTGTGGCCTGGACATTCCTGAGCACCTAAACAGGCACCTTGTATGGACCATACACTGAACCATCAATCAATCAGCACCTGCCAAATACCCTAAGCTCTTGATTCCTAAGTACATAAGTGTTTAATCATGTGCCTTACATGAAGCCACCAATCAGCGTGTGCCGCGTACCCCAAGCCCCATCCCTTCCCCTTCCACCCCTCAAAAGGCCTGTCCCCTCTGCACGTGTTGCTGCTCTCCCCTTGGAGACAGCCCGCAGGTCCCTCTCTAAGAAAGCTGTCGTCCTGGTTTTCTGCCCTCTCTGACTCACCTTTCATTCGGTGCCGCAGTCTGGGAGGGGTTCAGGGGGGCGAGGATGATCCTCGAACCTGGCCCCGAGCTTCTGACTGCTGCTCTGGCTCTGCTCGGCGGCGTGGTTCTGAGCTGATTGGCCCGCTCCGGACACCTCTCGAACCCTGCTGGACCCGGACACGGGGGCATGTGATACCCATCCTCAGGCACCAGAGACGGCCTCCCCCACAGCCCCCTTCCCGCCTCCATTCCACCCCTGAGGGGGCGGCAGGCACTGGGCACAGCCTGAGTCCCCGTCCCAGTTTGTGTCCAGCTCCCAGATGGAGAGGATCTCCGGTTCTTTCTCACTGACCGGACCACCTTTACCCCCGACACACGCCGCAAACTTCAAAAACTACAGATCCGCCGAAGCCAGTGTGGCTCAGTGGATACAGCATCTGCCAGCAGACTGAAAGGTCCCGGGTTCAATTCCGGTCAAGGGCATGTATCTTGGATGTGGGCACATCCCCATTGGGGAGCATGCAGGAGGTGGCTGATCGATGTCTCTCTCTCATGGATGTTTCTAACTCTCTCTCTCCCTTCCTCTCTGTAAAAAATCAATAAAAGAGCCGAAACCGGTTTGGCTCAGTGGATAGAGCGTCAGCCTGCAGACTGACAGGTCCCAGGTTCGATTCCGGTCGGGGGCATGTATCTTGGTTGCGGGCACATCCCCAGTAGGGGGCGTGCAGGAGGCGGCTGATCGGTGTCTCTCTCATCAATGTTTCTAACTGTCTATCCCTGTCCCTTCCTCTCTGTGAAAAAAAATCAATAAAACATAAAAAATAAAATATTTTTTAAAAAAATACAGGTCCACAAACCCCTCAAAAAGACCCCGTTAACCTGACTTTCAAGGTGTTTAATCATAGAGACGAGGAGACCCAAATCCAAAATCAAAGGCGAGATCAGGCCAAGGCTGAGGCCCAGGTGGAGGCCTGCCAGCTCCCGGCCACCGCTCCCCCGAACCCCAAACCAAGTGCCGCTCCCCCAACTGCGGGTCATCAGGGGCTGAGCCTCCTTCGGGCCCTGCTTCAAAGGCAGCACGGAAAGCCACTGAGCCACGTCCTGCTCGAACCCGAGACCCCCCGGGCCCTGCCCCAGGTGCGGAAGGGAAGGCCCCTGGACATCCACTGGAGCCCGGCCTCTGGGTCAGGCCCAGCCAGGCCAGCATGGCCGCCTCTGCCCCTCTGGACCGGTTCGCAGCTCTCAGACGCCCTGGGACTGGCCATGAAGAAGTTGCCCGGCCCTGCCAGGCCCACAGGCTGACCTCACCGGGACAGAGCGCGGGTAATGACTGTGGTGGCAGGTAAGCCGGTCTTTTAATCCACACCCACCGGGGTCGCCTACTCTGCCCTCTCTGAAGTCGCTGGGACCCCTGTCCCCTCCGCAGTCTCTATTGTGGGGGTTGACAGATAGTCTCGCAGCCATCAGCCACCTCACGTCTACACTGCATCTTACGAAATTCCCCATTCACTCTTTTCTCTCATTCTGCCTCGGTGCCCAGCCAGGCTACCTGCATCCTCTCCTAAAGCCCAGCTGTCCCAAACCACAGTCACCCACCTCAGTGTCATTCTCTCACCCCACACGTCAAGCCATTCCTGGGACTGTGGATGCTTTGCCTCCTTGTCTCCCCTAGGACTGTCCCCTCTTCTGAAAGGTTGGTTTTCTCCTTTCTCAGGCTCACTGGGTGTCCTAGCCTCTGGGTTCACAACTTTAGTTTTCTTGCCAAGCTCCTCTGTGACATGACATGGCGAAGGGACCTCCTCACTGAGCCTTTACACCCCAAGGCCAACATTCTCACCCCTTTAATGCCCTGAAAACGGTTCTCACTCAGCACCTTCTCACCCCTCCCTCCCCCACTCCGCCCTCCTAAAGCACAGCTGCCTTCACCGAACAGGCTACTGCAGTCGGCTATTCTTCATCTCCAGGAAAATTCAAGCTGTTAGAGGCCTGGGCACAAGCTGCAGGCCACCTCCTTTCTTCTCCCCCCGCCCTGCCTTTTCTCCAGCCTCCTCTTCCCCTGCGCCTTCCCTTCCGTGCCTTTTCCCTGAGAACAGCCCATTCTAACATTCCCTCCCTCTTTTTTTTTTTTAATATACAGTGATACCTCGAGATACGAGTTTGATTCGTTCTGTAACCTTGAGGCGTGGGAAACTATGAGACACTCGAGTCGCAGTAAACTGGTGGGTCATGTGCAGCCAGCCGATCCGCGCGATTACTCCTATCTCAAATGTTGCTCGTATTTCAAAGCAAAAATCGCTCGCTCGATGGCTTGTATCTCAAAAATCTCGTACGTTAGGGCACTCATATCTCGAGGTACCACTGTATTTTACAGAGAAAGGAAGAGGGATAGAGAAAAACATTGATGAGAGAGAAACATTGATCAGCTGCCTCCTGCACGCCCCCTACTGGGGATGTGCCTGCAACCAAGGTACATGCCCTTGACTGGAATCAAACCCGAGACCCTTCAGTCCTCAGGCCGACGCTCTATCCACTGAGCCACACCAGGTTTGGGCTCCCTCCCACTTTCACTGCAACACAATCTCAGTCACTCATCTGTCACCCTATTGGCAGCGCCATGGTGACCGCCCTCTCAGCTTGGAGTGCGGAGCTGGGAAAAGGAATCTCTTACCCTTTAGCCCACCTCTCCTCCTCACACCTCCCAGCCTGTCTCTGTGATCAGGGATTTTCCTTCCTCTGGGGGGAAACACATGCATCGGTCTCCCCGTCGGTGGGACAGGAACCTGCCTCTCGTCTCTCTCTCACCCAGTGTAGACGCAGCCCCCGTGACCGGTCTTTACCTGTCCCCGCGACCACCCTATCTGACACAGGAGGAGCCCAGGTCACCGCTCTCCGCCTAACCCTGGGCATCTCGGCAGGGGTTGGAGCTGCCACACGGAGCTTAACCACTGCTCTACCTATTCCGGAACCCTGACTCAGGACCTACAGGAAGCATGTGGCCGAAGCCGGTTTGGCTCAGTGGATAGAGCATCAGCGTGAGGACTGGGGGGTCCCGGGTTCAATTCTGGTCCAGGGCATGTATCTTGATTGTGGGCACATCCCCATTGGGGGGTGTGCAGGAGGCAGCTGATCAATGTTTCTAACTGTCTCTCTCCCTTCCTCTCTGTAAAAATGAATAAATTTTAAAAAAGCATGTGGGTGTCCAGCAAAGGGCAAAAACTGGGAGAACAAGAACCTCACCCCAGAGTAACTTCTTCTCCCCTTTCCTATTACTAGTGAGGTAACGGAGACCCTACACTTTCCCCCCTAAAAACTGCATCTATGTCCCAGTTGTATCTCAGCTCCAGGCCCCGAAAAGCAGCAAAACCAGACAGGTGACGCCCTGGCAGCCTCAGGACAGCTTTTACCTCCCAGCGACTCAACAGGACCGCTCTGAGAAATCACGCTGCTGCACTCTCGTCCAGCCTGGAAAACACTCCCTGTTCACCAAATACTCTCACACCACCACCTCACCTACTCCCACACCTTCTGCTGTGCACAACCTCCCTCAGCCCGCCCTGCACCGCAAACCACCTCACCTGCTCCCACACCTTCTACTGTGCACACCTCCCAATTCACCCTCCCTCAGCCGCCCTGCCCCGCAAACCACCTCACCTGCTCCCACACCTTCTACTGTGCACACCTCCGAATTCACCCTCCCTCAGCCCGCCCTGCACCGGGTACTCTTCTTGAGGGACCACAGCAAACACCTGCGTCCCCCAGAACCTGCCACACTCACTCTGTCTTTATGTCTTGCTAACCCCCATCTTCCCATGAGAACAGAGGGAGAACTCGGGTTCTCTCTGTCTTCTCAGAACTCACCACAAAAGGGCGGCCCTCGTCCCCCTCTTAGTGGGTACGGAGTCCTCACTGCAGTGGGGACAGGAGTGGGAGGCATCTCCTCCTCTTGCACAACTGTCTGCTGGGTTTTCGGAGGACATCTCCATCCTTAGCAACGCCCCTGACTCCCTGCAAAGGCAGGGAGACTCCTGAGCAGCGGTAGCCCTACAGAACCTGCTCACTTCAGATCTCTTGACAAAAGAAAAAGAGGGTACGTGTGTCTTTCCTGGGGAAGAATGCTGCTACTTTGTAAATGAATCCGGGCTCTGACCGGTTTGGCTCAGTGGATAGAGCATTGGCATGGGTCAAGGGCATGTACCTTGGTTGCAGGCACTTCTCCAGTAGGAGATGTGCAAGAGGCAGCTGATCGATGTTTCTCTCTCATTGATGTTTCTAACTTTCTATCCCTCTCCTCTCTTTCTCTGTAAAAAATAAAATAAAACACACAATAAAATATATTAAAAAATAAAAATGAAAATAAATTAATCCGGAATTGTCAAAGATCACATTAAATCGCTCCAGGACAGGGTTGACCAAAGACGATGTAACCAGCTAGGAGGGGGGTACGCCAGCTTTGGCTCACTTACCCCATGGCTCCTCCCACTTTTAGGCCCACTGCTACTTATTCTTTTAATTTTTCTCTTTGGTCCCTGTCTCATGGCCTGTTTCACTACTTCCTTGCAGAACAGAATGCAGGCGTTCGCCAACCAGAAGTTGTAGAGATCTACCTGGCCTTGAATTCAGAACCTAGAAACACTTATGTCACCAGAAGCCTTGAGACCCTGGGTAAAGGCCCCTGACGACATCTTCTCTCAGCAGGAAGTAGCCAGGGAAAGTAGATCTTTGCCCCCTGACCTTGCCCAGACTCTCAATTTTTGGCTATTACCGAAAGCCTGGAATGATAGATCCTCCCTTCCCCCAACTGGTGGGCGGAGTATGATGTAACCTACACCTGTGTCCTGGACATTCCTGAGCACCTACCCAGGCACCTTATATGGACCATACATTCAGCCACCAACCAGAGCGTGCTGAGTACACTAAGCCCCATCCATTCCCCTTCCTCCCCTCAAAAGGCATGTTCACCTCTGCACGTGTTGCTATTCTCCCGTCCAAGACAGCCCGGCAGTTCCTTTTCCTCTAAGAAAGCCTAAAGTCCTGGTTTTTGGCCTCTGTTTGATCTTTCAGATATATGTACCCCTATGTTCATAGCAGCACAATTTACAATAGCTACAATTTGGAAACAGCCTAGGTGCCCGTCAGCAGATGAATGGATCAGAAAACTATGGTACATCTATGGAATGGAATACTACGTTGCCATAAAAAAGAAGGGATTCTTACCATTTGCAGCAACCTGGATGGAACTGGAGAGCATTATGCTAAGTGAAATAAGCCAGGCAGTGAAAGAAAAACACCACATGATCTCACTCATTTATGAATAATAAAGAACATTATAACCTGATGAACAAAGATAGATACAGAGGCAGTAAAGCATCAAGCAGACTGTCAAACTACAGTGGGAAGACTGGGGAGGGTTGGGGAAGATCAACTAAAGGTTTTGAATATAAGCACAACCAATGGACGCAAGACACTGGAGGGTAGGGAAGACCGGGGAAGGTCAATGGGGGAAAAGAAGACATATGTTTACTCTTTGTAATCCTTTTTAAAATATATTTTATTGATTTTTTACAGAGAGGACGGGAGAGGGACAGAGAGCCAGAAACATCAGTGAGAGAGAAACATTGATCAGCTGCCTCCTGCATGCTCCCGACCGGGGATGTGCCCACAACCAAGGCACATGGCCCCGACCGGAATCAAACCTGGGACCCCTCAGTTCGCAGGCCAAAGCTCTATCCACTGAGCCAAACCGGCCTTGGCTTTAATACTTTTTAAAAATATATATATATTTTATTAATTTTGGAGAGAATCCAAGATGGCGGCATAGGTAAATACCTACACTGCTCCTCACACAACAATTTCAAAACTACAATAAAAGACAGAACGGACACCATCCAGAACCACAGGAAAGCTGGCCGAGTATAAGTTCTACAACTAGAGGGAAGGAGAGGGGCTCACGGAGACCCAGAGGAGCTGCAAAAAGCTGAGGTACGGAGATGCACGCGTGGAGAGAGCAGGTGCCGGAGAACCTGGCTGTTTTTCTCTGGCGGGAGGGAGACAGAGACTCTCAAAGGCATTGAACCTCTTATCCTCCGACACTAAACCCCAGACCCAGCCGAAACTCATACGAGGGCAGTTTGGACTGTGAAAGGGAGAAGTGCACAGAAATTTAGGGGAGTCTCAAAAGATCAAAAGTCTGGTGGCGCGCACAGAGGACCGACTGCTGATTGTGCCGCTGGCTTTCACGAGTGGGCAGGAGACAGACCCTCTCAACTGTGTCACTTCTAACTCCACTAAACCCTATTTTGGGTGAAACCTTGGGGACCCAGACTCATATGGTCCTGGAGGGCAGAGGAGCCAGAGGGGCAGCATTGTAGAGGCACTGCCCGCACGTGCACGCACAAGGACTGCTCCAGCGATTACCCAGTCACGTGAGACTCAGGGGCCGTGGAGGGCGGGGCCGACTGGAAGACAAGGCGGTCCCTTAAGCCCTGAGACTCCACCCATCCCAAGCTCAACAGAGAGGCTTTTGAAGTTTTGTAAGTCTGGTATTATAAGGCTGAATCCAACACAGAAGTTCTCCCAGCATAGTGAAAATGCCCAGACAAAGGAAGAGATCACAAAAAAAAGAAATGGAGGAAAACAAACAACTGAATATAGAGTTCAAAAATACGCTTATAAGGTTTTTCAAGAATATCCTAGAAAAGTTGGATAAAGTTAGCGAGACCCCAGAGGAGATGAAAAAGAACCAACTAGAGATGGAAAAGGACCAACTAGAAATTAAACATACACTGACTGAAATTAAAAAATATTATACAAAGACCTAACAGCAGACTAGAGGAAGGCAAGAATCAAGTAAAAAAATTGAAATATAAAGAATCAGAGCTGTTTCTGGAATCCAAGATGGCGGCATAGATAAACGCCTACACTGCTGCCTCGTACAACAATTTCAAAACTACAACTAAAAGACAGAATGGACAGCATCCAGAACCACAGGAAAGCTGGCTGAGTATAAGTTCTACAGCTAGAAGGAAAGAGAGGGGCTCACAGACACCCAGAGGAGCTGCAAAAAGCTGAGGTACGGAGATGCGCACGCGCTGAGAGAGCAGTAGGGGGAGTACTTGGTTGGCTTTCTCTGGCGGGAGGGAAATGGAGACTCCCAATGGCATTGAACCCCTTATCCTACTACACTAAACCCCAGATCCAGCCGAAACTCACACAGGGGAAGTTTGGACTGTGAAAAGGGAGAAGTGCACGGAAATTTAGGGGAGTCGCAAAAGATAGGAGGTCTGGTCGTGCACGCGCATGGCACTGCGCGGAGGACAGATTGCTGATTCTGCCGCTGGCTTTCGAGACGGGGCAGGAGACAGACCCTCCCAACTGTGCCACTGCTGAGTCCACTGGTTCCTTATTTCGGGCGAAACCCTGGAGACCTAGACTCGTGTGGTCCTGGTGCGCAGGGGAGCTGGAAAGGCAGCGGTCTAGAGGCACTGCGGGCGCGCGCGCACAGGACCGCTCCAGCGATTACCCAGTCACGTAAGATTCGGGGGTCATGGATGGTGGGGCCGACTGGAAGGCAAGGCAGTCCCGTAAGCCCTGAGACTCCACCCATCCCAAGCTCAACAGAGGCTTCTGTGGTTCTGCAAGTACAGAAGTTTCCCCGACATAGGGAAAATGCCAAGACAAGGGAAGGGATCACAAACAAAAGAAATGGAGGGAAAAAAACGACTGGATATAGAGTTCAAAACCATGCTTATAAGGTTTTTCAAGAATATGCTAGAAAAGATGGATAAATTTTAGCGAGAGCCAAGAGGAGATGCAAAAAAGTCAACTAGAGATGCTAGAGATGATGCATAAATTTAGCGAGTCCCAAGAGGAGATGAAAAAGGACCAACTAGAGACACTGACTGAAAAAAAAAATATTATACAGAGTTCTAACAGCAGACTAGACAAAGGCAAGAATCAAGTCAAAAATTTGAAATATAAAGAAACAGAAAACACTCAACTGGAAAAGCAAGAAGAGAAAAGAATCCAAAAATGTGAATATAATGTAAGGAGACTCTGGGACAGCTTCAAACGTACCAACATCAGAATTGTGGGGGTGCCAGAGGAAGAGAGAGAGCAAGATTCTGAAAACCTATTTGTAGAAATAATGACTGAAAACTTCCCACATCTGGTAAAAAAAATAGACTTACAAGTCCAGGAAGCACACAGAACCCCATATAAAAGGAATCCAAAGAGGACCACACCAAGACACATCATAATTAAAATACCAAGAGCAAAAGACAAAGAGAGACTATTAAAAGCAGCAAGAGAAAAACAGTTAATTACCTACAAGGGAGCACCCATAGGATTGTCAGCTGATTTCTCAACAGAAACTATGCAGGCCAGACAGGAATGGCAAAAAATATTCAACGTGATAAATAGCAAGAATCTATAACCAAGAATACTCTACCCAGCAAAGCTATCATTCAGAATTGAAGGGCAGATAAAGAGCTTCACAGATAAGAAAAAGCTAAAGGAGTTCATCAACTCCAAACCAGTATTATATGAAATGCCGAAAGGTACTCTTTTAGAAGAGAAAAAAGAAAAAGGTAAAAGACAAAAAATTATGAACAAATACATATCTATCAACAAGTGAATCTAAAAATTAAGTGAATTAAAAATTTGATCAACAGAATAAACTGGTGAATATAATAGAATCAGGAGCACAGAAAGGGAGTGGACTGATCCTTCTCAGGGGGAAATGGTTGAGGGGTGTACAGGGAGAGACTGGACAAAAATCATACACCTATGGATGAGGTCAACGGGAGGGAGGTAAGGGTAGAGGGGAAGATGGGAGCCGGGTGGAGGGGAACTATGGAGGGGAAAAAAGAGAAACAAATGTAATAATCTGAACAATAAAGATTTAGATAAAAAAATTTTTTTACATAGAGGAAAGGAGAAGGATAAAGAGTTAGAAACATCCATGAGAGAGAGACATCGACCAGCTGCCTCCTGCACACACCCTACTGGGGATGTGACCACAACCAAGGTACATGCCCTTGACCAGAATCGAACCTGGGACCCTTCAGTCTGCAGGCCGACACTCTATCCACTGAGCCAAACTGTTTCCAGCTAATCTTTGTAATACTTTAAGCAATAAAATAAAATTTAAATAAATAAAAGTGGTGGTGGTGGTGGTGGGGGAGAATTAGAGGGGAATTCTCCAGAAAGAAGGGATTTATTGCTAACTGAGAGCAACACTCAGTTCCACCTGCTTCTTCCTTACAGGAGGCTCCCAGCTGGGTCCTGGCTAGTCCGGGAGGCCTACTCCATTGTCAGGTAACTGGAGTCATAAAAGCGCCATCCCCGCCCAGCTGTGTCCCCCCCGCCCCCCCCCCCCCCCCCCCCCCCCCCCCCCCCCGGCACAGCTGTGGCCCTCAGTGCCTGAGACAGCTTTCCTCCTGGCTGTTCACATTCAAAGGCGGGCGTGGCGGGAATCAGGGAATCATCGGAGGGGATTAAAAGGAGGCCCAGCATTAGCAGAGCTCGCTTTGCTGAGCTCCTCCGAGCCAGGAGTCAGGACGCCGAGCTGATGGCAACGCTGAAAGCAGCTCCTGCCCGGCCGATGTGGCTCTGTGGTTGGGCATCGACCTCTGAACCAAGAGGTCAGGGTTCGATTCCCAGCCAGGGCCTATCCACAGGTTGTGGGCCATAACCCCAGGCTGGGACCTGCAAGAGGCAGTCAATCAATGATTCTGTTCAACATTGATGTTTCCACTCTCTCTTCCTCTTTGAAATCAATAAAAACAGGTGAAAGAAAGCAAGAAAGCAGCTCCTTATTCTGCTGCTCCCCAAGCGCTCTTGGGGTGAAGGGTGAGGAAGGAAACGCAGCAGCCTGCCCACAGACCCCAGAGCTTGTATCTCAGGGGGATCGCGTAACCCTGCAAGATGCTGTGCCATCCTTATTGCTCAATTCCTAGCAAATACCGATGACTTTGAGCAGCTGACCGGTCATCCAGTGACCAGTGGAGCTGACTCTGGAGCACCAGAGAGATCCTGGGGAACAGATTGTCTTCGAGCAGGTAGGGGCTCAGCTGTAGAGGATGATCCCAGTGTTTGTCAGTTCGAGGGGTATCAGTGAGGTCACGGGGCTAGAGGGACACTTGACTAGCTGTCAACCTCCCCTCACCTTAACCTACTCCCCCTGTCTTCCCACCTCCCGGTGACTGTGCGTGCAGAGGGGACCTGGTAGGGGTCTGCAGGCCAAAATGGAGCTCCCATTTGACCCAGTGAGCCCACTCCTAGGAATATATCCCAAGAAACCAGAAACACCAGTCAGAAAGGACATATGCACCCCTATGTTCATAGCAGCACAATTCACCATAGCTAAGATTTGGAAACAGCCTAAGTGCCCATCAGCAGATGAGTGGATCAGAAAACGATAGTACATCTACACAATGGAATACTACGCTGCTATAAAAAAGGAATTCTTGCCATTTGTAGCAGCTTGGATGGACCTGGAGAGCCTTATGCTAAGTGAAATAAGCCAGTCAGTGAAAGAAAAACACCACATAACCTCACTCATTTATGGAAAATAAAGAACATTATAAACTGATGAACAATGATAGATACAGAGGCAGTAAAGCATCAAACAGACTGTCAAATCACAGCCGGAAGGATGGGGAGTGTTGGGGGCCAGGAGGGGGTGAAAGAGATCAACCTAAGGACTTGTACGCATGCATATAAGCACAACCAATGGACACACTCATTGGGGTGAGCAGAGGGAGGGCACGTATGGGAGTGGGGAGAGGGGGCAAAGGGGGGATATGGACACAGGTAACACCTCAGTCAAAAACAACAAGAAAGAGCCGCAGGCAGAGCTCCGTGCGGTTCTCTGGCACAAATGCCGCTCACCCAGGCGGGGACTTGGGTTTGAAAACGGCAGCAAAGAGCGGCCAGGAACCCAGTGTGATGGGCAGTCCAGGCTTCAAGGGACAGACCCGGACACCCCTTCCCCAGCCCGACCCCCTCTAGCGTCTCAGCCCCCCTCCACCTTCACAACCGCCTCCCAGACCGGCCCGCACCCCGCTTTCCTTCCACCCTCCCTCCCTCTGCGCCCTGCCACCAGCCCCCCAGTCACCCCATTATTCCACCCGGTGGAGGCTCGGGCACCCGCCTCTGTGCCCCACACCCACCTCTCTCTGGCTTCTGTTGGCACTTTCTGGGGAGCT
>PVJN01012723.1:0-50573 GCA_004026805.1 Lasiurus borealis
TTTTTTGCTATCATAAATATTAATAACTAGCTTTCTTATTTACAGTTTACCTTTGGGAAAACAGAACTACAGAGGTTAAATAGCTTGCTGCAAGGTCAGGACTGGAATACGAATTCTATACTCCGGTGTAATTCTCTTTTTCATGAGCCACAATATTAATTTCTTTTAAAACCATCAATCAATGCTTAGACCATACTTGACACTTCAATATATTTTATTTCCTGCCCTTTCTTTTTAAAACAAACATTACTGACAGTGTAGGAGGGTATGGTTAGAGTTGATACCTAGTCCCTAAGTGAGGGTAAATGGGAGTGAGTGGGTAATTCAGAGTCCCTAAGCTTCTTTCTTCATCTGTACTTTTTCTCTTTGCACCAACTTCCCCAAATGATGGCCCAATACCCATAACAAATTTATAAGAAAACATAAAGTTTTTATGATTCTTAGTATCTTCATCAAGATATCTACCCCTACATTATAGTGCTTCCCTTCTCTTCCTTTACTGATCCCCCCAACACACACAAATGCACACACGCAACTGACCAGTCTTTGATTTTCTGTAGAAACTGTTGGTATTCTGCTGTCACATCATTAGAAAGGTATACTTTTAGTATAAGATCTCACCTGTGGCCATCATTCTTTCATGTTGCTTCAAGTTATCCTTCAAAAAGATTTGGCACCAGGTCATGCAAAACAAAACAAAACAAAACAAAACAAAACAAAACAAAACAAAACAAAATGTGCCGAGAACCTAGAAACCCAAGTTCATAGTTTTTGTCTGAGCTCCTTTGTTAAGTTGCAGTCCGACCTTGGACAAGTTGCTTGTCTCTGTGGTCTCCTTCTATCTTTGTTAGATGATCTTGAAGATTGCTTCCAGTCCTGAAATGACATACTTTTGAACAGTCTTATTCATTTAGATGCTCTTTTAGAACATCTCTGGAATTTTCCCTGTTAAAAAAATATAACTTGCTTAAGGTGGCTTCCTTATGGCCATCAAACATCTTTGTTTCCATTCCTTGTTTGGGTCCAACCCAAGAGACAATGTCCATAGGAGGGCTCTGTCCCAGAGTATTCTTTTTGACAGTACTGCCCTTGATCCAATCAACCAGGACTTCTTTCCTGGGTCCTATGTTTTAGAGGCCCCTATTCTGGACCTCCTTGGGCCCTCCTCTTCCCCAGAGATGACAGGTCTGTCAGGATTTGCTCACCTACTTCTCTCCCTCTTCTAGGCCAAGTTCTCCCTACACAGGAAATCAAAACTCTCTAATCATAAAGACCTAAGCCTGCTTGGGCTTCTGCTCTTCCCTGTCCTCTTAAGGGCAAACTGTATTGTTCAAAGTGTGGCCCAAAGAAGACTCTGTAGATTTGTGTTTGGAGTTATGGACAGAACTTAGATATGTAAGGTGAAGTTTATGCACTTATACAAAGTTCTTGGAGGTCAGTATGGAGAGCAAAGTGTGTGTTCATTGGATGAAGTATTGGAGACATAATTGCACGTTTGCCTCAGGTTCACAAATGTCAGCAATGGGCCTGCTTGTGGGACATACTGTCTTGTGCAGAGAGGCTTAGTGAAGTCAGGAGAATAGTTCTTCAAAGACTCTATGGATTATTTGTGGCCATACAGGCAAACTCACTAAGTGTAATGAATGGGTAATTGAAAGAGCAAGAGGAAGACACATACTTTTCATCTTTGACTCTAGCTAGATGTATATTCTGAACACAAAGATAATGTATAATTTCTTGTCTCGTTTTTACATAACTAGAGTTATGGCTTTGTTGGCACAATGTATGATATTATATTAATAGTAATGACAGTAGATTACTAAGCCTAACCTAATTCCCATGTTGAACATTATTTCTCTCTATTTGTGTTGGTCCATTTTCCCTCAACTTCCTCCCCTGTGAAAATAAAGATCATAAGATAAAGCAAAGCAATGACTATAGGCTGATCTAACCACCCCTCAATGAAGTACTACTTTTGAGACCAGAGTAGTAATAAATGGCTTATTAAAAAGCATGTTAATTCTGAACCTCATTCAATTATTTCTCACATCACAATGTGGTGTTTTTTTTAGGATTAGGGGTCATGATTTTATAAATTTTTGGTTTTGTTAATTATATTCATATGATAGTTCAAAAGACTCAAGATGGAAAAGTATGTGCCCTTTAAAATGGTTTTAGTTGTAATTCTACCCAAGTGAAAAATTCTTGGGAATTTTTACTTGGGAAAATGCTACCAAGTTTACAAATTAGCTGGATGTCAGTGAACAAGTTATTTATCCTCTTGGAGACTCAACTTTTTAATGTAAAATGAGGGGATTGGATTAAATGTTCTCCAAGTTTCCTTAAAAATTTAAAGTTTTATGATTGCCTATGATTTTATAAGCAGTTATGCCTAGAGCTGTTTGGCAGAGAAAATTGCAGTATGTGAAAAACTTTAGGACTTAGTGAAGAAATGAAAAGACCATTCATCAGTAAACTAGGTCAAGTTAGAGAGCAAAGACTATAGTTTCCCAAGCAACTGGAGTCTGAAAAGAAATCATTACAGAGTTAAACATGGTCCCATGCAGGCCAAGGAGAAAGTAAATGAAGGAGAGCTCCATCTTTTCCTGCTTCTGCCCTGGAAGAGGAATCGGAAGATGTCTGTTTAACTTTCTGCAACAAGGTGAGTATACCAGTAAAAGAAGCAAAGGAACATGTAAAGTGCCTGCTTATAAATTGGCTGTCGTGATATGTGCTACAGCCACACTGAGTAAGCGCAAGTAACCTAAGTCAGAAAGTTTGAAAGCCACTTTCCATCTGAACTTCAGTGGCTACTCACAGCATGCTGTTTTTTTTTGTGTGTGTGTTTTCTATTTCTTTCAGCATCAGAAAGCCCTCCCAAAGTCCTACAAGTATAATTCTCTGTTGAAGCTGGGGTTGAAAGCTGGTATCAAGCCCCAACCTTCTATTAGTGATAATCTGAGAATGTGTTGTTGTGAAACTAAATTATGATACGGCAGACAAGAACATGGGGCTACTTGACCAATGTGTTCAACCCTTCACTCCAGAGAATACAGAGGCCCCAGATGAAGGACCCCTCTAGTCCTGCATCTTCCTCTTACAGAGAAAGTAACGAACTATATAGTTTGCCTTGGAAATCTAACTATATCACGAGAAACCAATTTCATACCTGACTACATATACATGCTTTGCAATTGATCAAAAGGCAAAAAATTGCAGGGGTACAGTGGGAAAGAAATAGTCACAATAGACCTGTAAAATCTCAGCTGTGCTAATCAGCTTTTGTATAAATAAAAATTCACTATATTTCTAATAATATAGCTCACACTTTGAAAATGTGAGGCATAAATATATAATGTCAATGAACTTCATATCATTTTCCTGTGCTCAGAAAGTCACATATTTCCTGAAAATTTAGACAATGTTCACCATACATATGTTTCTGAAATGTGACTCCATTTATTTTATGATGTGTTTTGAAAATTTCCTCTTCTTATTAGGATATTTTGTTTAACACAGAGAATATGCTAACAACTATCTGGAAAACAGACATCCAATATCTGTTCATCATCTAAATAAAATATCCTTTCTCATTAGAAGTTTAGACATCCAGAAGAGACCATTGAAATATTGGGTTTCTATGAGCTCTGCATAGAGAAATCTCTACAGTGAAGGGGCTGCTGAGGAGGACAAGAAAATTTTTCACACTGTAATTTGGGCAATTTCAGCTTTGGAAAAATTTCATGAAGAGCTGACTCTTCAGGAGATTAAGAACAATCACAGTGCCAGTAACACTGCATTATTTAATTTAACAAACCACTGCGTAGAATGTATTATGCGTTCAGACCCTATAAAAGCTTTACAAATGTTAATATTTGATTTTTCATAACAATCGAAGAGAGTGGGTGATGTTATCATCATCATCTTCCTCATTTTCACAGATGAATAAAGTGAGGCACAGGGAGGTTGACTCATGTGCTCAAGGCCCATAGCTAACAAGCAACAAAACGTGGGGTATATGGCTACAGAGCCCATCTTCCTAACCACCACACTCTACTGCTCTCAGAGGAGGTCCTTATTTGAGGTGGAGGTGCAGGGAAAGAATTAGAAAATGTCCTGGATCTCACAGCCCTTTAGCATGTCACTTGTCTGGTGTGCGAACACCACTTTTAACTTCTAGCAACTTCCACCTCTTTTACTCAGAGAATCTGTGCCTCTTAGATGCTCTTAGGATAAAAGATATGATAATGTAAACACCAAAGTAGGATTTTAGGGGTCATCTCCAGAATGACGCTGCTTAAAAAGATGAGCCAGTGAGCTAAAGGAGAGAATAGCAAGATCTGAGTGGTTTCTACCGGATTAAAACTCCTTTGATCACCTTTATAATTTGCATAAAGATCAATAAAATGCTTTTTCTTGTTGCATTTATAGGTTAATATGGATGACTTCTCATTGGTTTAAGAGAAAAGAAGGGATCAGTTCTTACAAAATATATACGTTGGCCTAAGACCTTAGTGAGTGAGATCCTTTATGTATGACCAAGAAGTAATACAAGGATGTTTACCTGAAATATTATTTGTCATATTAAAAACTTAAAAGTAACCAATTTAGCCTGCTGGCATGGCTCAGTGGTTGAGCATCGACCTATGAACCAGGAGGTCATGTTCAATACCCGGTTGGGGCACGTGCCTGGGTTTTGAGCTTGATCCCAGTAGGGGGTGTGCAGGAGGCAGCGAATCAATGATTCTCAACATTAATGTTTCTCTCTCTCTCTCTCTCCCTGCCTCTCTGAAGTCAATAAAAATATATTTTTTAAAAGTAACTGATTTATCCCTCAGTTGGAGGAGGATTGAAGAACATCTATACACTAGAATATAAAACAACCACTAAAAACAATAAGATCAATCTATACATATTTATATGAAAAAATATATGTACAGTGGTACCTCGAGATATGAGTTTAATTCGTTCCATAACCTTGAGGCGTGGGAAACTATGAGACACTCGAGTCATGGTAAACTGGTGGGTCGTGTGCAGCCGGCCGATCTGCGCGATTACTCCTATCTCAAATGTTGCTCATATTTCAAAGCAAAAATAGCTCACTCGATGGCTCGTATCTCAAAAATCTCGTATGTTAGGGCACTCATATCTCGAGGTACCACTGTAATATTAAGTGAAAAAGACAAGCTGCATGATACTTGCATAGAATTATGCCATTTTAATAGGAGAACAACATAAGAAACATTTGTTTTCCTATGTCTATAACATACAGGCATGTTTGAATACAAAAAAGTCTGAGAGAATACATCCAAAGTTTTTAAGGGTGGTTACCTCTGGAGAATGTGCTGGAGGGAGAGGGCTGTGGTAAAAAGGAGATAATTTTTACTTTATAGACTTCCACTTTTCTGTGGTAGGTAAGTTTCACTAAATACACATGAGTTAAAGAACAAGGAAGCATATGGAAACCATTAAATAACTGGAGAAAGACTAAGAAATAATCAATCATAAACAAGCTGTGTAGAAGTTTGACAAACTGATTCATGAAAATATGTCATATAACCACTTTATGTGCCAGATTTTTTCATAATTATGCACAAATGACTGTTAGCTTCATAGACTTTTGTTTTGCCAATGCTATAGATTTTGAGGTTTTATTTTCATTAAAACTTAAAAATAAAAATAATACCTCCCAAAGACTTATAAGTCAATAGCTAATTCACTGATCTTTTGAAATTATATTTTTCTTTGAAAAACTCAAGTGCACATTCTGTGGACCATCCCCGCATTTCAGATGGATTGGCTGGCAGAGTTAGAAGACCAGGTTCTATCACTGACTTCATGTTAACTGTTGCCACTTAACACCTGTGACCCTCTATGATTCAGAAAAGCAAGAGAACGGCACCTCTCTTGGTTGACTGACAATAAAATATATCTCCAATGCTGACAAACGTCCTATTATGCAACTTACGAAGCAATGGTGAAGGTGACCTCAGAAACAGTTGTCAGTGTCCTCTCCTTACCCCCAGTATGTTTCCCCTATTTCCCCATGTTCCATCCGGATCCCCCTGAAAAGTCTTAACTATAGATCCCACCATTCACAGCCTGGCATGAAAGCCTTTTCTTGGCCAGACATGAAAGTCTGTTTTTGCCATGGCCTCAATCCACATTTCTAGCCTCCTTCCCTGCCTTCCACCCCCTACCCAATTCCACATATGAACAGATCTTCAAACCATATGGAAAATATCTCTAGTTTATTATATGCAGGCCCGTGTTCTTATAGCAGAAATCCCATAAGCCCGAGGTGTTTCAGAATTCATAACTTTTTAGATTTTCATCAAGTAACTCCATGCTTATATGTATATTACACAATACTCCAGAGTGTCTCAGGCATCAATTCATCTTCAAACACATACATATTTTTGCAGCAAACCTAGAATATTCACATTAACTATGGTGGGGTTGCAAGTAGCCTCAGCTAGTCCAGGTCTGGTTTTGCCCCTGAGCCATTTCCATTGGCCTCTCCAGGTCTATTATCCAAATACTCCCACCTAGGCTGTGCTCGGGAAACTGACTTTTCTGGGCTGCAGCTCCACAATACATTGCCCCTGGGCTCCTGATCAGGTAAGCCAAATGAGGAGCCCAGCACACTATCCAGGAGGTCTGAGGCATCTCCTCCTTCTAGAGGACCATCACATGTGGGCAGCTGTTTTTTATTTTAATCCTCACCCAAGGTTATTTTTCCATTGATTTTAAAAAATATTTTAAATATATTTTATTGATTTTTTTACAGAGAGAAAGGGAGAGGGACAGAGAGTTAGAAACATCAATGAGAGTGAAACATCGATCAGCCCCTCCTTCTGTCTGGGATGCCCTAGTCTCCTTGTCTAATTGGCTAACTTCAATTTTGTCTTTAAATATCATTAGTCCAGTGAACTTCAAGCTAAACTATTCACTATCCAATCCTAGTTGACAACCTCCCATCCAACAGTCCTGGATACCTGCAAAGTCATGGGAACAGCCTTGGAAAGCTTGGATGAGAGTGGGGCTAAAAGGAAAACTCTACCAAGGGAAGCACTGAACTTGTTAATGTTACACAGGTCAAATTTACATTGAATGAAAGGTTTAAAATGTTTTGATATTAGTGTATCATTAAAAAAAAGAAACAATGGGTGGGTGTATTCATAAATGATATAGTGGTTTCTAAACTTCTTTTGATCATTTTGCACAAAGACTCACAAACAGAAATTTTTGAAAAATCCTCATCCTGGCATTTTCTAGCCAATGCCACTTTAGAAAAAGAAATACTGGTCCTACCTAGAAATGGATTATATCATGCACAGTGTGGGAGACACCAAACTAAATAATACTTGTCAACCAATGCTTCCAAACATGGTCAAACAAAGAACCAAAATGTAAGTAAAATTGTAACCACAGTTTAGTTAGTTTTTTGTTGTTGTTTTTTTTGCCATTTGTACTTTTTTTGTAGTTTTCCCCCATTTTCAGTGACTTTACTCCTGAGCAGGGGCAGGAATGACAGTTGGGTGACAGCTGGCTCGAACCACAGGACGTGTGCTGAGACAGAAACCAGAGCAGCCTGTGATTGGGAGTTGGGGCTGTCTTAGCCAATTTGGGATATTTAGTCACCTTATCTGAGATTACATGTAAACTCACTTTTTTTCAGTCCTTTAGAAGACAGCTTTTATTATGTAATTTAAAAAGAATTTTTTTCTGTGTTGTTTAATGATTTGAGTTAATTTTAAGCTAGGGTTTGTGAAATGTGAGCTGGTGCCAGGAAAATGTGGATAAATGGTTGCTTCCCTAGAGAGAGTAGTGGTGCTTTTAATAATGGATTCTAGTAAAGTGTCTATATTTCTTTTAGGACTTAAAAGACAAAGCAAAATGTGGGCTGGAAAGAGGGTTGCTAGTGTGTATGTAGACTGAATGACACAAGCCTGAGTGAGGGAAAAACTGTTCTAACTAGACTCTTGTTTGTACCAAGCAGATATTTAGGTGCCTTGAGAGAAAAGGAGTTAATTGTATGGATGTTGTATTATTTAGGATTAACATTGGTTGCATGTCCCCAAAATTCAAAATAGCAGCCAACAATAGCATAATCTTAAATAAGATAGTGATACAGAATTTTTTAACTGGAACCCAGATTCTTTGTCCGCAGGAATCGAAGAATAAATCCATGGACAGAAAGTGGTATAGCAAAAGTGGAGATTTATTGAAGAGCAAGTACAGACTCCCACATGGGCAGAGGGAAAGAGACCCACAGAATAGACTCCCAAGTAGAGAGGGGGAAAAGGATACCCCTGAATTCCTTTTTCCTATCCTATCTAATAAAAGAGTAATATGCAAATTAACCATGTCTCTGCTACACCCATAAACTACACCCACCAGCCAATCAGGGGTAAGTATGCAAATTAACCCAAACAAGATGGCTGTAGCCACAGAATGAGCAAGAGGCTTGGGTTTCCCGGTGATGGAGGAAGCCAAGTTTTCTGCACACCTTGGCCAGTCTAGCCTCTGCTGAAGGCTACAGTTTCAATTATAGAAGATAAATAAATCCCAGATTCCAGGGCCTCCACTTGGGTCACTGGGAGAGTGGCCACCTGCAAACCACCACAGGCCCCTTGCCCAGGCCACCCCACACTCCAAGAGAAACCACACCCTGATCCAGGACACCCTTCAGGGCAAATCAGCTGGCCCTCACTCATGCATCAGGCCTCTACCCTATCTAATAAAAGGGTAATATGCAAATTGCCCATCATTCCAACACACAAGATGGCTGCCCCCATGTGGACACAAGATGACCAGCAAAGGAGGGCAGTTGGGAGGGACCAGGCCTGAAAGGGAAGGTAGTTGGGGATGATCAAACCTGCAGGGGATGGCAGTTAGGGGTGACCAGAACAGCAGAGGAGTGAAGTTGAGGGCGACTGGGCCTGCAGGAAAGGGCAGTTGAGGGGGGAGGAGTGACCAGGCCTGCAGGAGAGAGCAGTTGAGGGGGGAGGGGTGACCAGGCCTTCAGAGAAGGGCAGTAAGACATCAATCAATCTGGCAGGGGAGTGGTTGGGGGTGATCAGGCTGGAAGGCAGAAGTGGTTAATCAGGAAGGAAAGTAGGTGATCCCTACTGGGATAAGGCCTAAATGAGCAGTCCGACATTCCTTGAGGGGTCCCAGATTGGAGAGGTGCAGACTGGCCTGAAGGACACTCCACCCCCTGTGCATGAATTTCGTGCACCTGGCCTCTAGTGGTTTATAAAGGCTGTAGTTCCTTTGTCCTGATATCTCCTCTGATTGGTCAATATTCCCCTTCAAATTGGTTACTATAGTGATTCCTGAGGCCCTCTTCCTTCACAGTCCTTCCATTCCTCTGGATTTTCTTCTTTTTCCATCTGAATAAAGGGCTTCCTTCTCTTTATTTTGTAAATATAGACCTTTCTTGGCTATTCCAGTTCCCTTGTATTATGGGAATATACCTGTTGCTGCTTCCTTGTCTTACGGAGATGTAACTGTACCAGGCTTCCTTGTATTATGGAAATGTACCTTCTCCCAGTATGCAGCCCTGTGTTTTTCCATGGACTTCAGTTCTAAAAAATTCCCTAAGCCTGCCTATATCTCCCCAAAATTCCTGCTTCAATAGTATTTAGCTTTCCTGTAAAAGACAAGGTGTTGGTAGTCCCCAAATGGCATGGCTCCACCATGTCCAAAAACCAGGATTCTTTCTGCTGCTTACTACTGGGATTCTATTGATGCATTAACATGTCAGATGGCTGGAAGGAGAGGAGGAAAAAATTAGAAGGCTAAAAAGGGCTAATTCCAATGTAACCATGATATTTGGGGCTAGTGATCTGAATTCAAGCCAGCAAGCTCAGTGTACATTCCTGATAGCCTATAATTAAGTCCCTATCTCCTTCCCAGATACTGGTCTTGCAGAACCTGTTACTGTAAACAATGCACTTCCCTGAGGGATGGTTATTAACGCTGGCGCCAGGCCAGACCATCAGATAGGGCCTGTAGACCCCGACATCTGGCGGGCCTTCTTACAAGGCCTGCAAAAAGGACCAGAAGCATAATCCATGTTTGCGGGACAAAGACCACACGGAAGGAGATATAAAGGAATGCCCCATGCGTATTCCTTCACTCAGATTTGGAAGCCTTTTCCCTGAGTCCGCTGGCATATTAAGCAGTGTCCCTCCTTTTTCTTAGAAGCATCTTTGGTTTTCTTTGGTCTTCTGCAACAGAATAGCATGCCCCTTCCTTTAGGGACATACCCCCTTATAGTTTCTTAACAGAATATAATGTGAAGGACAGATATCGGGGAAATGAGCAAATCCTCTTATAAATATATTCATCCTGCGATTGATAAACATTTAAGCCCTACCTCCGCAGCCTTTGCCTCTAATCAAATAGGCCTTATTCTCCAAATTCTTTAATCTAGTGTTAAGGGGAATTACCAATAAGAACACCAATCTACTTAGTTTAGTTGATTACTTTACCCTGAGGGGCAGAGCCTACCATACCAGGACAGGCAGGAACTAGAGCCAATCAAACTCTAAGCACAAGATTGAGAAAAAGGACTAACTAGGGCTCCAAAAGAGGTAAAGGAATGCTAGGAGACAATTAACAAATGTCTTAGCACAATGTTTAAGAAGTAGCTCTAGCCCTGGCTGGGTAGCTCAGTTGGTTAGAAAGTCATTCTGATACACCAAGGTAACAGGTTCAATCCCTGGTTAGGAACACACAAAAATCAACCAATGAATGTATAAATAAGTTGAACAATAAGTTGATGTGTTGTTGTTTCTCTCTCTCTCTCTCTCTCTCTCTCTCTCTCTCTCTCTCTCTCTCGCTTTCTCCCCAACCTTCTCCCTCTAAAAATCAACCAATATAAAATTTTTAAAGAAAAAAGCAGTAGCTCTAAGTTAACATGTTCAAATCAAAATTATTTATTTCTCTCCCAAATTGCACCTTCAATGACCTGCCATCCACCCAGATGTTTAAGCCAAAAAGCTAAGTGTAATTCTTAAGCCTCTTTTTCCCTCACTCCTCAAATCCAAGAAGACCAGCTATATGATTTTTGGGGCCCAATAAAAATGAAAATGTAGGGCCCCTTGTTTAAAAATTATTGAGAATTTCAGGGTAACAACAGCAGAGCATTAAACCAACTATGAAGTCCTTGTAACTATGAGGCCTGGTGCAAATGCACATAGTCAGGCCTGCATCCAATATACACTTTGTAAACTCTACCTCTGTGATAGTTAATTTTATGTGTCCACTGCCTGGTGCCCAGATACTTGGTCCCACGTTATTCTGCATGTGTTTGTGAGTGTGTTTCTGGATGAGATTAACATTTGAATCAGTATACTGAGTAAAGGAAATTGTTCTCCTTAATGTAGGTGGGCCTCATCTAATCAGTGGAACTGATTTAAAACACACACACACACCAAAAAAAAAAAAAAAAACAAGCTAACCCTCCCAAGTTATTCAAAGGGAACTCCTTCTGCTTATCTAAGCTGAGACATGAGTCTTTCCCTGCCTTCAGACTCAAACTTGAACATCAGCAATTCTTGGGTCTCAAGCCTGCCCGCCTTCAGACTGGAACTATACCATTGGCTCTCCTGAGTCTCCAGCTTCCAACTG
This sequence comes from Lasiurus borealis, assembly GCA_004026805.1. Taxonomy (NCBI): domain Eukaryota; kingdom Metazoa; phylum Chordata; class Mammalia; order Chiroptera; family Vespertilionidae; genus Lasiurus; species Lasiurus borealis. The sequence goes on from PVJN01012723.1 coordinate 11,644, forward strand.
CAGGTCTCGGGATTTCTCGGCCTCCATTATTACGTGAGCCAATTCCTTACAAAAAGTCTCTTGTTTCCTCTCTATAGATCTATTTCTTATTGGTTCTGTTTCTCTGGGGAACTCTGACTAACACAATCTCCAAATCATTTAAGTTGATACATGTCTGTCCATTTTCATGACATCTCTGGATCTCTGGTTCCAGACTTAATGATTCACTCATAGAAGTGGAGCCAAAAGAACGGAGGTAAATATAGATGATTAGATAGAGGCATAGACTTATGTATATACATATGTATTCATAAATGACAAATATATGATACATAAAGTTGACATACTTCACATGTAATATTTAAGTATATAAAATATTAAATATTTCAAATATAAAATATTTAAATTTATAAAATCTATAACATATCACATACTTATATATAAATATATTGATATTAAAATACATAAAAACATTTATATAAGTATTACTATATAAATATTTCATATCTATAGAATAAATATGTAAGTAAATTCATATATGTATGAATTTATTATAGAGCTTTGACCTTATACAAGTTTGGCAGCTGAGGAGACACTGTATGTGTCTGGAGCCGGAACCTGGAACTGGCACTGGAATGGGTGATGAGTATGAAGAGGGAGATGTAAGAATCAACTGGAAGCTGTGAGGATAAACTTGAACTTACAGGGACGTGTTAGAATCAATGTCAGTAACTCACCACCTCTGAGTCTCCAACTATGATGAGAGTATGTGCTGTGCAGAAGAAGCTGATGCCCTTAGTCATGGAGCTAAGTATGTTCTTGGCCCAGGATTTAGAAAAATTAGAGAACAGTTGGCAGAAGTTGAAAGAGCTGTGGGCTGGATGTTGCCCAGGACAACAAAGTGAGCCAGCAGATTACAATACTGTGGGGACTGCAGTGGTGCCTTATATCCTGCTCCAACCTTCCAAGAGCAAAAACAATGGAATACTGCTTTCTTTCTGCCTTCCAAATAGCGTACAAAATTCTTGTGAGGCTGGCCAACCCTGAGCCATGCATAGAAGGGAATACTGGCAAACATAACTCTGGTTTGGCTAAACTGACAAACCATACAAATCCCCCCTACCCTTTCAATTAACTCCAACATGGCAGCAGGAGATATCACTTACAAATCCAAATCAGCCCTGGACTGTGTTTCTCAGTGGTTAGTGTTGTCTATGCATTGTAGGTTTGATTCCTGGTCAGGTTACTTGCCTGAGTTGCTGCTTCAATCCTCAGTCGGAGCGTTTACAGGAGACAATTAAACTCTCTCTCTTTTTCTTTTCCCTTTCTCTTGCTCTCTCTCTAAAACTAATGCAAACGTATTCTCGAGTGAGGATTAAAAACAAAATCCACATCAGACTATGTTCCTCCTTAAAGCTTTCCAAATGCTTCCACGTGCATCTAGAATAAAACAAAACTCTTCACTGGGCTTACAAGGATGCACAGGATCTGACCCTACCATTCTCTGAGCTCGGTTCATCTTATAACACTTCCTCCTTAAATGCCATTCTTGAATCACTGGCCTTAAACACAACGTGGTCATTCCCATCTGAGGGCCTTTGTACCAGCTGCAACATTTGCCTGCAACTCTCTCCCATTGATCTATCCTCACATCACTAGCTCTTTTGTTTTCTTCAGGTTTCAGTTCATGTGTCCTCTCCTCTGAAACCTCCGCTGACTACTTCATCTAAAGAAGTCCTCACATACCTCAATCCTCTCTCACATCACCTGACCTCAATGTCCTTATCTCCATTAGAAATTACTTTGCTTATTTATTATTTGCTTGTTTATTTTCTATCTTTCCTACCACCCTCACTATCAGAATGTAGCCCCTATAAGGCAAAGACTGCCTGCCTTGTTTTCCCCGCTTGCACAATAAATGTTTTGTCAAGAGAATAAATAAAAATATTTGGACATATATTAGTTTCCCAGGGCTTCTGTGACAAAGGACCACAAATGGTTTAAACAACAGGAATTTATTCTCTCATGTTCTGGAGGCTAAAAGACAATATCAAGGCCATGCTCCCTCTGAAGGCTCTTTCAGTTTCTAGTGGCCCCAGGCATTCCTTGGTTCCCATCTCTGCCTCCATTTTTGCATGGGGTTCTTCTCTGTGTGTCTCTCTGCATCCTTTCCTTTTCTTATGAGGCCATCGATACTTGGACTTAGAGCTCACCTTAAAAATCCAGGATGATTTCATATAAAAATCCTTAATTGCAACTGCAAAAATCCTATATCCAAATAAAGTCAGAAGTACCTGGGATTAGAACTGGAGCATATCTTTTTCAAGGAGACAATGCAACTTATTACAGGGCTAATGAAAAATTCCTATTAGGCCTGCTTTTTCTACTGAGACAGGATTCCTTGTAAATGCAAACTTGGGGCTGCTTATTACAACCTCTATTGAACACCATATACTAAAAGAAATATGAACACTTTCAGGTAATACATAAAGGAGGATTTTTACAATACCCTGAAACATTAGGGTAGCTGTCAGGATGTAGACAATAACTAATTAAAAGTTTGCAGGATTCAGAATTAGGAATTTATGTGATTGTCAACAGCAAATGCATCCCTCGGGGTACAATACTTGGCAATGTGGTAAATAAATCAGTTTTGACCATTAACAGCTAGAAGGGGAAATGACCTTTGCATTTGTGTTAAAAACCTAAGAGGCTTTTGCAGCAAAGCATTCCACATTGCAGTCCGAAAGTGGTTTGGAAAAATCCAGGCTTGTTGAGGAAAGTTGTTATAGGAGGAATTTAAAGCAAAGCCTTACAGGAGAAGCTGAGAACTTCCTGTGAAAATCTGAGGTATCGTCTCTATTTCTTGTTGTTCAAGAAGTTATTCAAGGGAAGAAAGACAGAAGACTTTGTTCAGGTTTGTAGGTAAAGGCACTCGTCCAGGTGTGTGAAGTGTGCAGATCTCTGTCACCCCAGTTCAGAGCTCTAACTAGCAAAGCCTCCTGACTAGGGCTAAGTGCTCCCTTATTTTGGCTCAGAGAGCACACCAGGAAAAGCCCTGGGCCTTAACCAGGAACTGTGACTAGTGAATGTTTATCTAGTTAGGAAGCCAGGCCCTAAACAAGAGATCAGTAATAACTCACATACATCCCCCTGGAATCTAGCAGGCCTCAGAGATGGATTTCAAACCCACAGCACTACTAAGGGTCAGAACTGAGAAGAGAAATACCTTGGTCTATTTTGGTTCTTCTGAGGATGGGCACTTTTTGGTAGAGTGTACCTATGGGAAGAACTCTATCCTATCCACCAGAAATTAAGATACAGAAATAGAAGAGAGATCACAGTGTCAAGCTATCCTGACTCCAGAGGCCAAAGTGGTTGGTAGATACCGCAACAGCACCCTCCCTCCTTCATTGGCCTAGCCCAGTGGTTCTCAACCTTCCTAAGGCCGAGACCCTTGCATACAGTTCCTCATGTGGTGGTGACCCCCAACCATGAAATTTTGCTACTGTTATGCATCGTGATGTAAATATCTGCATTTTCCGATGGTCTTAGGCAACCCCTGTGAAAGGGTCGTTCGACCCCCCAAAGGGGTCTCGACCCACAGGTTGAGAACCACTGGCCTAGACCCTGGTATTACAGTAGTCAAAGGGCCATTTAATGAGAGTCCACAAGTCAGCTCTGACTCTACCGGTGAACAAATGTGGTCAAAGCCTTATGTTAGAAATCCTGCCTGCCATCTTGGTAACTGTGGAACCCAGTGCTACCCAGTGAGGCAATACTTGACGAGCTGATGGGGTGGGTAGGTTGCTGCTACATAAGTAGACCCAGAAATCCAGTAGGCATTATCCCCATGGAGCTTTAGAAAACATTTCTGGCAATGCTTTAGGAGACAGGGACCAGACCATGAGTTGGAGATGGCCCAACTGCCTTAAGTAAAATACAGCTGTACTGTGTTTTACTTTCTTTTTTTAAAAAAAATATATTTCATTGATTTTTTTACAGAGAGGAAGGGAGAAGGAGAGAGAGTTAGAAACATCGATGAGAGAGAAACATCAATCAGCTGCCTCCTGTACACCACCTACTGGGGATGTCCCTGCAACCAAGGTACATGCCCTTGACCAGAATCGAACCTAGGACCCCTGAGCCAAACTGGTCAGGGCATGTGTTTTACTTTCTGATCTCAATTCCCCATTCCCCACTTCCACTCCTCCCACTTTGCCTTCAGAGGTTGTGTAGAAAAATATACAGGAGACTGCAATTATTTTTCTTAAGGAAATATATGTTAGATATAAGAAGATTTCATTCACCAAAATTCCTCTTAGAAAGGTAGAGAGCTGTTGTCTTCATTGGAAGATTTCTTTAATGATTGCTTGGGGGTGAAACTGACACCTGAGGGATGCAGATTTTAGTGGATTACCCTACCCGCTAGAGGCAAGTGGATATTTTTATTGGTTGCCCCACAGAAGGAGAAGAGAAAAGAGGAAAGATAAGAGTTGGAATACAAACAGGAAATGTCAGCTCTCTGCTGGGTGGATCATGTGGGGGCTGAGAGAGGCTTTAATAACCATTAAAACTCAGTTTTAAAAATTTTGCCTTTAAAATATTCCAAAAGGCCTGTGAAAGATGCTGAAAGGGTAACGTACTCTCCATTAGTCCCCAACCTCAGGTAGTAGTCTCTCAAGGTCTGTATATCTCTCCTAAGAATTTATGTGGCTGGAGGTAGATGCAATTGTTTGCATGATGTGGCTGAGCTCCTAGGAAAAGCTGTAGAATAGAGCAAATTTCCAAGGGTTATTTGAAAAAACAGAATTCTACCCTAGGATTAGCACTCAGGGCACCTAAAACTGTCCCTTCCCTCTTTCCATCTTTGCTTCTATTGGAAGCTGGGGCTTCATCTTTTCCTAAGCATGACTTCTCCAAGGATGCTACAAGAGAAGGAAAAGCTCATTTTCTTTTAAAAATATACATATTTTATTGATTTTTTTTTCTTTACAGAGAGGAAGGGAGAGGGACAGAGAATTAGAAACATTGATCAGTTGCCTCCTGCACACTCCCTGCTGGATATGTGCCCACAACCAAGGTACATGTCCTTGATCGGAATCGAACCTGGGAACCTTGAATCTGCAGGCCAGCACTCTATCTACTGAGCCAAACTGATTAGGGCAAAGCTCATTTTCTATTAGCCATTTATTTATTCATGTAAACACAACAGAAATAGAAACTTACTTTTCATTGGCTCAACATCTCCTTTTTTAACATTATAAATAACAATTTTTCTTGTCAGTCCACCTTTAAAAGTAATTCAAAAAGTTAGTCAAAGAAATGTGCTTGTTACTTGTTCTCATTTTCTTATTAGAGACAATTACAACCTGAACCTGCAAAAAAATCTATAATAAATTATTTTCCAATGCTTTTTGCACTCAAAACTTCAGTAGATACGTAAGCATTATATCCAGTAATAAAGTGCCATTCTAGTAACTATACTACACATTTAAACCTTAGTGGTGTCTACATAAAATATTGGTACCTATAATTTTAGAGGCAGTTGAGAATTAAAACTGCAGTTCTGCTGTTAGACTTCCTGTATTCAAATCCCACCTCCATCGTTTTATCAGCTATATTACGTGAAGTTCCTTAAAGTCTCATTTTCCTTAGGGTATCATTTTCCTCATTTTAAAATAGGATCCCTACCACTTCATAAAATTGTTGTACTTAATATAAAGACAGTGATTAATCCATGGGAACAACTATTTGAGGCTTACTACGCACCGGGCATAATGTTGAGCACGTCCATCTAATAGCCTCCTCTCGATTCCAATCATTACAGGCCGTTGCTCCTTGTGATTAAGCCCCTAATTGATAGAGCGAGTTGAAGAAACTCAGGCGTTAGACACAGAGGTTTGCACATTGTACACAACCAAAGCAGGTGTATGGCACGACCGAGGCTCCCAGAGGCCGGGGAGGCCTGCAGCTGGCAGGCCACAGGCGGAACCAGGAATGGAGCCCAGGATGTCTGACCACAGAGCCTGGGTCAGACCCCCACCCACTCCAGCACCTCGGGCTTGCAAGGCGGGCTCGCCAGTTTGCAGCAGGGCCTTGACCCCAATCAATGGTCGGATCCACAAGGTTTCCCTGGTGGACACTCCCGGGTGAGAAGGAAAACGCACCCTTCTTGCCTAGCCGGTTGGGCTCCATGGATAGAGCCTCAGCCTGCGGACTGAAAGGTGCTGGGTTCTGGGTGTGGGCTCCATCCCCAGTGGAAGGCATGCAGGAGGCAGCCCATCAACGATTCTCTCACATCATTGATAGGGTTTTTCTCTTTCCCTCTCCCTTCCTCTCTAAAATCAATAAAAAAAATATTTATTTTTTTTTTAAAGGAAATGCTCCCTTCTTCCCTCTATTCTCTTCCCCAGTGAAACGGAGGTGCGGGGCGAGGGGCGCTGGGGTCGGGGACGCACCTCTCTCGGAGAACCCTCTCCCCCCTGAGACTCGCGGCCAGCCCAGGCGACGGCAACCCTAAGGTTCCGGGGAGCCTGTTTCCAGCCGGACCACGTCCTTGGGCGCTCCCCCCGGTGCGCGCCTGCGCGCTCGGCCCGCCGCCGCCGCCGCCGCCGCCGCCGCCGCCGCGCCGGCATTGAGGACCCGCGCTCCTTGCCTCGGAGGTGCGCTAGCTGCAGCCTCCGGGGCTCCTGGGATGTGTGGCCGCCGGCTCCGCGCCAGCTGCAGGTGCGTGAGGAGGACGGTAGGAGCCCGCGAGGGAGGGGGAGCGGGCCCCGGGAAGGGTCGGGCCTGTCTCCATTCCTCCAAAGTTCCCAGGGACCCGGAGCGGGGGCGCCGCGACCTTAGCTCCTTTACCTTCCCCCTTCCCCGCGCCCCGGCCGTCCGTCTCTCCCCGGGCGTGGGAACCGCCGGGAGGAAGCCCCGAGAGAATGCTTTTCCTCCGCGGCGACGGGTCATGTCCCCGGGCTCCGGCCAAAGCAGTTGTCACCCTTGCCTGCCCTTCCTCTCCGGGCGTGGGCTTTGCAACCTCTGTTCTGGGCTGGACCCCTAGGCACTTCCTTACTGGCTGCGGGCGATGGGGCAGGGCCAGGCCAGGTGTCAGGGCCTCTGTCCAGCGCAGGACCCCCGCCCTGGGATGGAGAGGTGAGGACTCAAGGCCAGAGAGTGGGCCAGGTGTGGGTGTGGGTGTGGGTGTGGGTGTGGGCGTGGGTGTGTGTGTGTCCGTCCCAGGAAAGGCTGTGGTAAATGTCACCAGCGATTGTTCCCCACGTGAAAGTTGTCTAAGTTTCTTTTTTTTTCACTGACCTTTGTGAAATGCTCACTTCTTCGTTTTAATGGCGTTAGTGAAGGCTACAAAATCAACAGGTTTTTGGTCTTGACGCAACTTTGGATTTTTTTTTTTTTTGAGACCAGTTTTTACAGCCTTATTATCACGGAGCGTATCGTGCTGTTGTTCGGATAGTTTTCAGGTCGAACCCTTGAGACTTGCTATTTTCTTTTTATTTTCAGTGTAACACAGGGAAAAACTACATCGTTTGGGGGCTGGTTTTTGTTTTTCTTTGTGTGTGTGTGTGTGTGTTTCCCAAAAGAATTGAGAGCGTAGAGAATCCGTTGAAGGAGGATTTGGGCCTCTATCACATTAACGGGCACCCTGTACAAGGACGTGGTGGACTGCATGCACTTGGAGCCTTTGGGGATCCCTGAGCTGTCACTTATAAATAGGAGGTGAGATCACTGCTTGCCACCGATAGTGCTGACAATATAGGGCTCCTGGTTAGTGATTTCCCACGTGATTTGGAGGTCAGTGACAATAGTGTCCAGTCTTAGTTCTAGTGGTAGATGATGAACCATAGTCTCTTTTTGGAGCACGAGCTGCAGGTAGTTGATTCGTTCCTTTTATAATCAGAGAGGGCAGTTTGTGTGTGGGTCTAGTATAAGTTTTTTGTTGTTGTTGTTTAAATGTGTTGTTTTTTTTTGTCTTGTTTTTTTAAGGATATTTGATAGAAAGAGAAGGGGGAATATACAACAGGAATTGAGGAGTCAGGCTCCAGGCCAAAAGCTTTTGTGTGATCTTTCAGATCTAACACAGACAATTGCAAGGCTTTGCCTGGCTGGCCAGGGGATGGGAGGTGGAAACTATATTATTTTCTACTCTGTTTTATGAAACAGACACATGTGCATGGTCAGTGCATTGAAGTTTTCTGGAGGGAGTTGCATGTAGGGACTTTCTCCATTCCTCCTGCGAGCCATGCTCATACGATAACTGCATTCCCGGCTCAGATAAACTCCATTCTGAGAATCTTGGCTGAGGCACTTCCCAGGTGTCTCCATCATGACCTTATTGGGAGGGAATGACCTTGACTGATGCACTTTTCTGCATTTTGACTCAGGACCTTTCCACTCCTGGTCCTTCCTTCCTCTCTAGCCTGGCCCACAGGTCCATAAGGAGGCAGAAGCCTTTTGTTTGGGGCTCCTCTACAGGGAGATGATTGTGTGCACAGCACCTAGTGTTGTGCCACTTAGTAGACCACTGGGGAGCCAGTAGTACTACTTTTAGCTTCTCTCCTGCAGTAAGGGAACAAAGGCTCGATTCAGTTTGGCTCATTGTCTCTCTTGACTATATTAACACCTGATTGACCGACAGGGATATTTTATTTGGCCTCTAATTAGGTTTTTGGTAACTATTTTGGGGTTATATTGGCAAACCAGACACTGTTGTCTTCCTTATAATCCTGTCTCATCCTATGGACAGTCATCTTACTTAATAGATTGCTTAGTCACTTTGAATAAAGTAATTGATTTGTTGTGGGTTCCTCTGCCTAGTGTTGTGTGAAGAAGTATGCCAGGAACAGCTTTCACAAACTTTTTTTTACTTCTTCCTACAGAAGTTTCACAAAACAGTTTCATCCTTGCTATATGTTATGACAGTGATTTTTCAACCTTTTTCGTTTCATGGCACACATAAATTACTAAAATTCTGTGGCACATCAAAACATATTTTTTGTCAAATCTTACAAAACAAATAGGTATAATTTTGATTCATTCACACTGGATGACTATTGTTGTGTTGGCTGCTGTCATTTTTAATTTGACAGTCTAGGGAAAAGAGGTCAGTCCTAAGTAGTCAGATATTACATGTTTTTTAAATTTTTACAGCACACAAGGGTGCTGTGGGACACCAATTAAAAATCACCGTGTTATGCAATCTGATATTTTCTACTCTGTTTTTTAAAACAAAAATGGTGATCATGATCCACTGAACTGATTTTACAATCCATTAATGTATACCAACATGCAGTTTGAAAAACACTACGATAAAGCAACTCTTAGAAGATATTTGCTCAACAAATGAATTATTTTTTTTTTCCTTCTGATTCAGATTGCTGAAGAGAACCACACTGGCTGTGTTTGTGATTTTGTGGTTAAGGTATATTTAAGGTATTTTCTAGGAGAGGACAGTAAATAGCAAATAGCATATATGTTGGATTTGGCTAAATCAACTGACAGAAGAACCTTGAGTTTCGGGTAAACTTGTTATCTCTCTGATAGCAACCAGAAGATACAACATTAGAATGAGAGAGCTATAACAATTTTTGTTTTGTTTTATAAATCTCTGGCTCCCTTATTTAAAGGAAATGCAGTAGTAGAAGAAAGATGAGAAGAAAATTGGCTTTTCTCATAAAAGAAGGGAAGATAGAGTGTAAGATGGTTGTGAAAGTGCCTTTTCTATATGTCCTACAGAGGTATATTAGAAGAAAAGTTGTATCTTTATATTAACTGAAAACAAAATGATCCTTTTATTATATTGCCTAAAAAGTGAATCACACTCAATTTTCAATTACATTTAACCATAAATAAGTATATATGTAACCAGTTTGTGGACTTCATTGCCTCTATACTTGTCTTTTAGGGATTCTACAATAAAGTGGAAAGGTAAATAAAAAGAACTGTAAATTTAATTAGTGTTTTTATATCTTAGAAACCCTAGAAATGTTAAGTAGGTAAAGTTTTAAAATTTGATCAGTTTTGAGCTAAATGATACCTTAACATTTATATCACTTCAGTTTTTTAACACGTGCAAATGCATCAGGAGGCATTTTCCTGATTTAGAGATAAGGAATCCTGGCACCAAGATCATATGGTAGCAAATCCAAGATTAGAACCCAGGTCTTCTGGAATATTTTCTCCCAGTTGACATGTTGTCTTTTTTGGCCCAAAGAAGTAATTGAGAATTAATAGTGTTAATGATAGGGCTAAGAAATCAAACTTTGACAAATGAAATATTCCATTCTCAAATCATGTCCATACTACAGTATGCTGTAATTGAATGCAAATCCATCTTATTTTTAGTATTATATTTTCATTCTTACACTTAAAATTTTTTAAGTGATAACTAAATATTGACAAATCAGTTTAGTCTCATTTTAATATATCATCGTTTTAAAAATATATTTTTATTGATTTTAGAGAGGAAGGAAGAAGGAGAGAGAGATAGAAACATCTATGATGAGAGAGAATCATTGATCGGCTGCTTCCTGCAAGCCCCACATTGGGGATCGAGCCTGTAACCGGGCATATGTCCTAACCAGGAATTGAACCATGAATTCCTGGTTAATAGGTAAATGCTCAACCACAGAGCCAAGCCAGCAGGGCAGTGTATCATCTTAATTAGAAATATAGCTTGAAATTATATTGTTTTTTAAATATTTATTTTAAAGATTCATCACTTCTCTATGTGAGTGAAATTAATTTTATGATTCTAAAGTATTCATCCAAAATGGTTATTAACTTTTAAACACAAGAAAAGTCCAGATAGCCTCCATATTCTTAATATCTTTAGCCAAGAGAAAATTTATAATTATTTTTTATATGCATAAATAATTTTTAAGTTAATACATTTTTATTTTTTATTTTTAGACATCTGTGGAGAATAAGAATACTATGGAGCTCATCAGAGTATATCACTGAAGAATATGATGTCTGAAAACAATTTAAAAATGCTAAAGATTGAACAGCATGCAGTAGCAAACAAGCTACCTAGAAACAGGCCATATATTTGCAATATTTGCTTCAAGCACTTTGAAACACCATCAAAATTAGCGAGGCATTATCTCATTCATACTGGTCAGAAGCCATTTGAATGTGATGTGTGTCATAAAACTTTCAGGCAACAAGTTCACCTGGAGAGACATCGATTAACTCATAATCTGCCTTTCAAATGTAGTATTTGTCAACGCCACTTTAAAAATATGAAGACATTTGTGAAGCACCAACACCTTCACAATGAAACCTACCAAAATGATGTTAAACAGGTTAGAAGATTGTTGGAGGCCAAGCAAGAAAAGCCAGTGTATGGAATGTGTCCTTTTACCTCGGAGGAGCGATGGGCCTTACACCCTTCTACTAAGTCTGATCCTACTTATAGCCCTGCAAAGAAAAGAAAGAATATTCACGCATGTACAATCTGCAGCAAGATGTTCCCATCGCAATCAAAACTCAATAGGCATTCACTTATTCATACTGGTCAGAGGCCTTTTAAATGTGTCCTGTGCAGTAAATCTTTCCGACAGTCCACTCATTTAAAAATCCACCAACTCACACATTCAGAAGAAAGACCTTTTCAATGTTGTTTCTGTCAAAAAGGATTTAAGATTCAAAGCAAACTTCTGAAACATAAACAAATCCATACCAAGAATAAGACTTTTCAGACTCTTTTATTAAAAAAGAAGATTTCAGAGTCATGCCCCCTACCTAATAAATTAAATCCAAAGCAGAATAGTTTTGAAAATGGTGATATAGGTGAATCTGAGGAGAATAATCACCTTGATGTCCATTCTATTTATATTGTTCCTTTTCAGTGTCCAGAGTGTGAAGAATGTTTTGAATCAGAGAATATTCTTAATGGACACAAGTGTTTTCCTGCCAGAAGTGGCAGAATTCCAAGCAGTTTCAAAAGAAGCCTCAACTATAAAACTATTGTTAAAAAAATCTTGGCCAAGCTTAAACATGTTGGGAGTAAGAAATTAGATAATTTTAGGTCTGAGAAAAAATCACTTAAAAATGGATTCTTGAAAAATTGTGATCTTATTTCTGGTGAGCAGAGCCCCGAACAAACCCAGAGAACGTTTATAGGTTCTCTTGGCAAACATGGAACATATAAGACAGTTGGCAATAAAAGGAAGAAAACGTTGATGCCATCTTCTTGGCAAAAGCACTTCCAGAGCCAAAATATGGGGAAAAACTTGAAAGGTGTCCTTACAACAGAAAACATGTTAATTATGGAAAATTCAGTGAATAATAAAGACATATCTATCAATGGTTCATCAGGTGAGGAATTTTTTGATAACTGTAAAGTGCTTCAATGTGGTTTTTCAGTTCCAAGTGAAAACATTCATGTTGGACATAAGATGTGTCCTTGTGACAAATGTGAGAAAGTATTTCCTTCTATATCCAAACTACAAAGACACTATTTAATTCATACTGGACAGAGGCCTTTTGGTTGTAATGTTTGTGGGAAATCTTTTAGACAGTCAGCTCACTTAAAAAGACATAAATTAACTCATATTGAAAAGATTCCTTACAGACGATCTCTTTGCCAAGTAGAATTTGAAAATTTGAGCAAACTTTTCACTCTTCCGGGTAATAACGTTAACTATAATGCTTCCCCAAAATGCCAGACTCCTAGTTTTCAAAAATGTGAGGTCTTGGAATCAGATCAAATATCAGAAATAAAAGTTAAGGCAGAATCAGATGATTTCATTCTTGATGCCCACTATAGGAGCAAGCAGCCCCATCTCTCCAATTCCCTTCTGGAATCAGAGCAGAGCCATCATAGTCAGTGTAATTACTCAGGACATCCTGGGAGAAATGATGGCCTTCTTTACCAGTGCAGTGTTTGTTCTAAAAGTTTTAGATCTCCATCTAAACTGGAGAGACACTATCTAATTCATGCAGGACAGAAGCCATTCGAATGCTCAGTTTGTGGCAAAACATTCAGACAGGCTCCTCACTGGAAGAGACATCAACTTACTCATTTTAAACAATCACAAGAAAAACTAGTCTTAAATTCGGTTATGTAACTGACAGAGCCACTAACTGATGATCTCTTTTGTGATCTTGTTCTTTAAGCCTGAATAATTGAAAATATATTTTCATCAGAAGGCCTGCATTAGGTTGAATGATTTTATAGGCAGTTGCCTGTCCTGCACAGGTAAGATACATGAAAAATTAAAACAATGTTTTAGGAACAGCCATATTTTTAGAGGGAAGAACATGATTTGATGGGATAAAATAAGCATCTGTTTTATTGTAATACATACTTTGGCTTTATTGGAAGTATTGTAAATCTCTGATGCAGTAAAAACAATTCAGCCCCATTTGTTTTTTAAAGGAATTATTCCTTGAGACATGTCATCTTTTTTTAGAAATAGGCAAAAATTGGTTTTTGGCTTCAACAAATAGCTCCATGATACTTCATTTATTTTACATTTCACATGAAAGCACAATTTTGTTCACCTGTGGCTCAAATTCCATTGCAAATTTTTTGTTGTTGTAAGTTTAAAAAATAAAAAGGCAATAAAAGTGAAAGTGGATGAGAAAATAGCATTATTTTCCCTGGTCTTTTCCAAGCTATTTAGTCTTAGGATTCTGTGGTAGCTTCACCTCCTTTTTCATAGGTGATTATAATCACTTTTTGCCCAATCTTTTGTTGTCTTTCACAAAATAATTTAAAAGTAGCAGATAAGGATGCACCTCCACCCATTTACATATTTATTTGTCAGAGACATTTTCCAAGTGCCACAATCTTTTTGCTAGCACATATGCAATGTTATCTTTTCAGAGAAATAAATGTAATTCGTCTATTAATCATGAATGAGAGCAGTAGTTAATTTTTACATTTCAGTAAAACTTTCTTTTAATACCTCATTGAGTGATCCTATGACTTAACTAAGTTTATTCTGTTAAGTTTGATTAAAAAAATCGGTGATTTGGTCTAGTTGTGGTTTTTACTCATAAGATTCTAATGCAAAAGAATGTTATTTTGATCCTTAGTAAATTAATTATTAACGTAATTATTCCTGTATAAGAATACTTATAGAATTGAGGGTATCATTCTTCTAAACAGTACTGTCATGATTTGGGAAATATTTCATCTTAAACTATAAAAGACTTACAATCACAAATTTCCCCTCATACTTGTCATTTTTTAATAAAATATTTAAGAATAGCATTTCCTAGCAATTAAAAAATAATAACCATTATCTTTCTAAGGTGAAAAGAACAGGTGGGTATTTATTCTAGCACACTTAAACACAGTGACAAGCCGTCTGTTGAGAATGAATAAATGAACAATTGTGAGTTTTGAATTTACTCTGTGAACTGTCTGTGTGTGGAAAGGGTGGGGTTAGACTGTTTACATGTTTTACAAGTGAATTTTGAGACACTCGGTTTTAATGTAAAGACCCAATACAAATTCCCAATATTGTACAAATGTGCAGGATAGTCATGTTTTAAAGAATAAGTTCTCTTAGGTTTCTTTAAGATACATTCTTCTAGTGCAAGCATGATTGTTTATAGAAGTTGCCTTAGGCAAAACTTCAAGAATACATCTGTTGCATTAAAGCAAGTAATAACTGGTTCAAACTTTCTAAGAATAAAGGTTCAAGATGTTCATTTTTCCTCTTAATATGTCTGAAATTGTGTATTTTTGAATTTTCCTAAGCTGCTAATATAATTTTATTTGAAGTAAATGTCTCATATTCTTCTTTCCCAGCCCAAACAGGGAGAGTCCTTAAGAGTGTTGTATGATTATTAGACTTTGCCTAAGTATACTTTTTTTTGGCCCATGCCTTTTTAAGCTGTTTCATATTGAAAGTTGGAATATTGTAAAAAATTTTGTTGAAGATGTACTGTAGTGCTATTTGAAGTACCTGTAACAAAATACTTATTTACCTTTACTATCACTGCAAGCTTCTTGTGGAAACTATAGGAGTGAAAATAAACTGTATACATCCATGAAAAGATTAAACATTCGATATTACATGACAAGTTGCTGCATGCCAGAGTGGTTAGTGTTATTGAATCAATTACTTTGGTTTTCTGAAAAATAAACTTTATAAATATCTTTAAAGAGAATTAAAAGAATTTTTTTTTTTGGATGATCCCAGGCTGTAGCATGATTATTTACAGAAGTAATTTGATTGGCTTAGTGGAATTATTGTTTCTTGTTTTGTACTGAAATAGGTTCTACAATTTTAGAACAAAATGTATATGTGTTGAAGAAAAGTAGGTGATGGTTAAGAATCTTGAAAAATTCAAATTTCAGAATATTTTAAAAATAAAGTTTCAAATTCCACAGTTTGGACTTTTTTTAAAGGGAAAAATCACATAATGCTGGATCAAGGTACTAATTACCACATACTTTCCTAGGCCCAGTCCAATCCCCCTTCTATACTGAACTTCCTAACATGAATATTTAAGCATTTACTTTTTTGTTCATGTTACATTTCATTGATAGCTTCTTATCACATACAAAAGGATGATCTACCCATTTAGCCTCCTCCTTGGCCTTCCTGTCCAGATTTGTACTGAAAAAATTGTAGAATTAGTTTTTCCAATGTATAGTGTCCTTGTTATTTTCCTTGCCTCTATCTTATTTACTTAGTATTAATTTAAATTAGATATAGACATACTCTTCAAAGAAGAAATTTAGTTGAGCTGGATTTTATCCACTTTTCTTCCATGATTACGAGAAAAAAACTCAAGTGTTCAAAACTGACTTGTAGAAAACAGATTTCAATGTACATGTAATGTAAGATAACCAATTAAAATTATAGACATTTTAGCAACAGTCTTTGAAGTCTGGTTATCTTGCAAGAATCCTTTGTTAGAAATAACATTTGCAAGGACTGTTTTATGATGTGGAATATTTGCTTTTCAGAAGATATAGGAACAGGTTTAGGAACATTAATTCCTATCTTGAGATTTCTCCTATTGTCAGAGGGCTTAGAATTTCAGGTCTAACTGCAAAAAATTAATACTAAGAGAAGAAAATAAAACTTAAAGTGGTATAATGATATTATTAAATGGATATGGAATGTGTAATACTTTGCATTTGCATTAACAAATTTCTATACATTCTTGAAATTTAAGCTTAAATACTCCTTCCTCTTTTCCATGCTTCCCTTCTTCGGGTATTATTTTGTTGGTCAATTCATTTTGTTCATTAGATTCCACAAATAAGATCATATGACAGAAAGCCTTTCTGATTTTACTCAGCACTTCATCCATTGTGCTCCCACTACCATTTGCTCATAATTTTGTTGTCACTGTTGATCAGTGATTTTCAAATTTTAGTATGCACTGGAATTAGAGGGAGGGATTATTTAAAAAACACTGCTGACCCCAACCTCAGAGTTTGGTTCAGTGTTGGTTTGGCCTGAGAATTTGCATTTATACAGGTTACCTGTTGCTGTATTGAGACTACATTTTGAAAACCACTGAATTAAACTACATGCTTCTGGAAAGAAAAGGGAATGAATCTTTTTATGTTTTATACATAACAGTTTAAAACATCTTGATATCCTCAAATATATATATGGAATGTACTAAGGAAGAAATGAATGGAGCCATTGTTGCAAACTCTTAACGTTCTCCTTAAATCTAAAACTTCACTTAGAGCCTTTCATTCACTTTCATTTGCAAATCCCTAAATGAGTTTGCTTTCTAATATGTTGACGTCAAAGCCAATTCAGAAGGTATTCTCAAAATTTCCTTTCTGTACATTCTTAGGTATTTACTTGAGAGAAATGAAGATGTGTGTTTATAGTAAGATGTATGTACACAAATGTTCATAGCAGCTTTATAATAGTCAAGAACTGAAAACAATCCAAATGTTCACACACAGATGAGTAGGTTAACAAACTGCCATAAACACGTTAAATAGAATATTACTCAGCAATAAAAAGGAATAAACTACTAACACGTGCATCCACACGGATGAACTCAAAATCATTATGCTGAGTGAAGACAAAATGCCATGTTATTTCATTTATGTAAAATCTATGAAAAGTAAATAACCTATACAACTATAGTGACAGCAGATCAGTGATTGCCTGAGAATGGGTGGGTTCGAGTGGCAAGTCGGGATGGATTGAAAAAGGGCATAAGAAAACTTAGGGGCAATAGATATGTTTATTATCATTTTGGTGATGCTTTCACGGATGTATGACTGAGAGCGGATCAACTTTTACTCTGTGCAGTTCATTGTAGTCAACTTAGATATCCACGAGTCTGTTAAAAACAGGTAGAACCGAGACCTTCATTCTCGGTGTGTTTTTCCACTACTGCTTTTTTATACTGAAAGAAACATTAAGTCGTCCCACCCCCGCCATCATACCTAGAGAAACCCCTCACCAAACACCAACTTTACTCCTCAGGCCGCTTCTGAGACCTAAAGCGGACCGGCTGGTGTTTTCTCGGGACTTGCCGCCAGGGGGCACGTGCGCAGGAGGTCGGAACCTTGCCTCTCTAGTCACACCCAACGCCTTGCAGCGACTTCCGCCTCAGTTCCGTGCCGCTTCCGGGGGAATCTTTGTGCTGCTGGACGCGTTCCCCGCGGGACTGTGAAGGCTGAGGGTTTCCGGGCCGGCGGTTCTTGCCCCCTGCGTGGGTTAGGCAGCCGCTGCCGCTCCCTGGGGAAGCGCCTCGGTTCACCGTTGTTGGGAGCGGGCCTTCCTTTCCCACCGGCGCGGAGGGAGAGGGCTGCCATGGCGGTCCCAGCTCAGCCCAAGAAAATCGTGGCCCCTACGGTGTCGCAGATCAACGCAGAGTTCGTGACCCAGGTGCGATTGGGCGCGTGCGGCGTGTGTGCGTGTGCGTGCGGGAGGAGGACGCGCTGGGTGCGGGGTGGCCGTGGGGAAGGAGGCCCTCCTGCCCTGCGGGGTTCTCCTTCCAGGGGAGACGGACCGGGGAAGAGAGCTACCGCGCGGGCTCTGTAGTGGTGGAGTCTGTCGTGGGAGCGATGGGTTCACGGGAGAAGGAGCACCCTCAGCCCGGCAGGGAGGCTCTTGGCAGAGGTGATGCCGAGCTGGCGGTGGAGAAAGGAGTAGGCTGTTTTCCTGGACGTAGAGAGTAACCTGGTTTTTTGAGCGGGGGGACGAGAACCTGTACCCAATGAGGCGCCTCTGTGTCAGGGCTGTCCGTCCTGCGGCCTGCGAGCGTTTGTTTAGGGCCTGTTCACTGTGTGGCACTGTGAGTCACGGTTGGCTTTGAATAGGGACGCACAACCCCGTGGCCCTCCGACACGTTACTGACCCTCGTTCGTTGCGTGGCGTATTGGATAAGTGCAAATAGTGCCGTGCGGAGGTCATTCATTGCCCACCTGCTTCCGTCCCAGCGCGTTTGCCAGGGCAGAAGCCCTTGGAGTCATTGTGAGTCCTCCCTTCTCCGGACCCCCAAGTAACTACTACATTCGAAACAATCTCCTAAATCTGTCAGCTTCGCACATCTCTACCTGCACCCAGGTTGCCATGGATTGCTGCTGCCTGCACCTCGGCGTCCTAACCTGCCTTGCCTTTCCAGTGGCTCTCCTCCGGCCCATTCTTCATATTGCTGTAGGGTGATTTTATACAAGTGCAGATCTATCTGGTCATACTACGTACCTTTTTTTTTTCAGATCTTTAAAGAGTTCTAGATGTCTTTAGAAAAGTGACCGAAATGTTCAGAGTCTTGTGTGTAACCTGGCCTGTGCTTTATACTCATTCTCCTCTTACTTTCCTCTCCCTTTCTAACTCTGCTGTGGTCACGCTGAGCTGCACTTAGTTGAATGTGCCTTGCAGTTTTAACCTCCTGGCCTCTGGTCATCGTCCCCTCTGCTTGGAATCCTCTCCCTCCCATCTCCCTTCCTTTATATGGTTATTTCAGTATAGTTCGTCTTCATTACTTTGGAGAGGCTTTTATTGACAATTTAGGCTAGATTAGACCTTTCATTTTTCATATACCTGCATTTTTTTGTAGTAAAAGTCATTTCCTAGTTTCCTTCTCTCATGGAGCTTACATTTTAGAGGGAGGAGCCGGACACATGAACCGGATAGTTTCAGACAGTGGTAAGTGCTATCAGGAAAATGAAACAAGATGTTGTGACAGGGACTGCAGTGAGGGATGAAAGGCAGGTGACATTTGGGCTAAGATCTGAGTGTGTGTGTGTGGGGGGGGAAGAGCTCATCTTGGGAAGAGCAGAAAACAGTTCAAGAAATAGCAAGTGAAATAAAGCCAGGATAGCAAACAGAAGAAGTAAGAAGGAGAGTGGTATGAGATGAAGACAGAGAATGTGTAGGACCACATCATATACAGTTTTGGAGGCTAAGGTACAAAGTTTGGATTTTATTCTAAATATTGATTTTAATTGCAATCCAGTGAATAATTTATAAGAAAGATCACTGTGACTAACATGCCACATTAATTAATTGAATGGGGGTAGGAGAGCAAAAATAGAATAAGGCTACCGTTTGGTCCAGATAGTGATGATCACCTCCACTATTAAAAATTGAAGTCGACTGATATACTCTGAAACTAGAGGCAATAGGTTTGTGGATGGATGGAAGGAGAGACCACTTGAACATAATTTGAACAGTTGGGCAAATGATTTGGACATATACTGTGATGGGGAAGCTGGGAAAAGAGATTCTGTCTTGGCCATGGTAAGTATGAGATGCCTGTAGACATTCATTTGAAAGTATTGACAAGGCTCTTGAATGTGTGAATCTAGAACGTGTTGGCAAGTTCTGGGTTTAAATATTAATTTTGAAGTTATTCATTCAAGATGGTATTTAAAACTGTAGGATTGACTGAAATGTCCTACAGAATGTTGTTTGTAAACATATGCTATGTATCGTATCCTGCTTTAGACTGTGAGAACTGAGGCTAATGATATGATGTTAGGAAAATATGGCTGAGTTTTGTGATGCCAATATGGAGCAGAATGCGGAAGTGAGAATACCACAGAATAATCCGGGATAAAGTGTTTTCTTTTGGGTTGGAAGGTGATTGATAATTTGGGAAAGTGCCCTATGAGTGGGGTATTTCTGTAATGTTTTTGAGACTTTCCCAGGCTCAATGTTTTCACTGCTTGGGAGTCTGTTTAAATGTTTCAACTGTGATAGAAACATAGCTCTAGTAGCAAAGAAGACATAGGTGCCAACTCTTAAGTGTTCCAATTAAGTGGGAAGGAAAGATAGATAAGCAAGCAAATAATAATACAGAAAGATAAGACTATAATAAAGTTATTTATAAAATGAAAAGAATGAAGAATCAATTGGTCACCATCACGTAGGGTTGAAGAAGGCCTCATAGAAGAGGTAACATTTCAGATTTTACTTCATTCATCCATTCACCAGCTATTATTTAAGTGTCTCCAGTATGCCAGACACTGCATAGAATCGTTTTAGAAATATACTGAATCTTTGTTATGGCCAAAGTTTTCTATTTTTCAAGGGATTGTAGCTTAGGTTCTTTTTTTAAAAAACAACAACAACAGTATCTCAGTAAGACCATGTTGTTTCTTATTATACACAGTTCATCTAAGTAACTAGATACATTGTAAATATGTGTGTAAAATTAACAATTTCTAGGTAAAACCCCATATGCTGAAATATAACCAGCCATTTCTTTTTTTGTTGTTGTTTGTTTTTTAACCTACCAATTCTTATTCTCTATAATATCCCACTGATAAACTACAATATTTTAAAGATTTTGTTTAGGTGTGTATGGGATGGGTATGTATTAATAATTTAAAGGTTTATTTTATACATTAATATTCCCAAAGATTTTGATTCTAGTTTTCAGTACTGGCTCAACTGTTAACTAATTGTAATTATCGGGCAGCTCACTTAATCTTTCAAGACCTGGCTTTCCTTATCGCTGTACTGAAGGTGTTTGACTATAGCTGTTCACTTTGCTCTGTTGTTTCGCTGTTGGTGGTAAAAAAAAAAAGTATGTTATTTATTTATTTTTTTAAATCACAATGGCAGGTTGCAGTGCAGGGCATTAATGGCATTTAGTGGTTTGTGGCAAAGGTTATGAACTGGCCTGCAAGCCCTGTAGACCTTAGGAGGTAGAATTATTCTGTTCTGCATGTCAGTAAGTGCCCTGTTAAGAAACGGTTAGTCAGTGAAGATCTCAATATCAGTCTATGGCATCAGTCTGACTTATTGTTTATACTGTTTACTTTTGCAGTTGGCATGTAAATACTGGGCTCCCCATATCAAGAAAAAATCACCTTTTGATATAAAGGTAAGCTTTTTGAGTTTGCAACATATTTTTAAAAGTTAAAACTACAGATTTCTAATTATCAAACTAATACTCATATTAGAAAATTTGGGAAATATGGAAGGTACACGTAAAGAAAATAAAAATTACAACTCTGGCTCTGAGTTTGGCTCGGTGTGGATAGAGTGTTGGCCTGCGGACTGAAGGGTCCTGGTTTCAATTCCGGTCAAAGGCATGTGCCTTGGTTGCGGGCACATCTCCAGTAGGGGGTGTGCAGGAGGCAGCTGATTGATGTTTTTCTCTCATTGATGTTTCTGACTCTCTGTCCCTCTCTCTTCTTCTCTGTGGAAAATCAATAAATTATATTGTTTTAAAAATTACTACTCAGAGATAAATTCTCATATCATTTTGTTGAATTTCCTTTAAGCTTTTAAAAAAATGTATGTGGATTCATGGATTGTCTTTAAGTTTATCATTATTAAAAATGACAATGTAATGAAAATCTTTGGAAAGATGCAGAAATTTTCCTACAACTTTTTTCCAGTTAATTTAGAATACAATCTATTGTTTTCTCTTTTATTTTTAGGTTGGTGAACTGAGATAAAGATTTTTAATGATGGAGGAAGTGGGAGTTTAATGTAGAAGGTAGATGACTAAGGACTAGTAATAGTCAATAAGGAAAGGAAATGGACTTATGATGCAGTTGATGCAGTTTAGAATAAATGAAAGGAAAAATTTCCTAAATGTAGAATTCTCATTGAAATAGGTTCTTAAAGAGAGGTCTTTAAATGAAATAGGGCTGACCTTTTACACGCCATTTAACACGGAATGAAGACTTGGTTTTAGGCTTTTCCATTATAAATTGAATTGTCTGTTTAAGGTACCCTTAGTCCAACCTAACTCCAAATTTCTGACATTATTTAAACTTACATATTTTAAATATATTTTGTTTTGTCATCAACCCCATTATTCATCAGGAAGATATTAATATACATGGCATATATTAGTTATTCTTAATTATCAGCAAAGTTGCTTTATCTTATTATATGCTTGCTGTTTTCTATACATGTTTATATTTCTGTATGTTGGGTATGGCAGTTCCTAGGTACATTTTTTATTAATAACAAACATCTTGATGACACTACTAGATTGAATTTAACTTAATTATATTTAGGTGTTTTTTTTTTAATAAATTAAATTTATATCCAGACTGTTTTAATTAACACAAGTAATAATTCTGAGTGAACTTACATATGCCTGTTTAGAAGAACTTCAGTACGGGTTGGTATTTAAGGAAGATAATGCCCTTCACTTTTATTATATGACTTGAATTTTGATAAAAAGAAAAGCAATAACAGAAAATCTCATATAAATTGAATAAGACTTGCTTGCCTCACCATCTACCTCCACCACCTGCATTTATTTAACTAATATACTTTGAGCAGTTAAAAGACATTACAGTTACCATCCTGTCTAATAAAGATGGAATATGCAAATTAACCATAACTCCTCAACAAAGATGGAGGCGCCCACAGCCAATAAGGAGGGAATATTCAAATTGATGTGACGAGACAGGAGGCAGTTCTGGCCAGAGCGAAGGCGGAAAGGCAGTTCTGACTGGAGTGAAGGTAGTGCTGGAGGGAAGGCGGTGCCAACAGCTAGGGGAAGGAAGGCCTGTTCTTGCACGAATCTTCATGCATCAGGTCTCTACTAAAATCCTATATAATAAAAGGCTGATATGGAAATTGACCAAGCAGTGGAACAACCAGTCGCTATGATGTGCACTGACCACCGGGGGGGACTGCCCCCTGGTGGTTAGTGCACTTCCACGGGGAACACCCCTCAGCCAGAAGCTGGGCTCATACCATGCAGCACTAAGGCTGTCCAACTAATGGCTTAGGCCCACTCCTCACCATCAGTTGGACATCCTCTGAGGGCTCCTGGACTGAGAGAGGGTGCAGGCCGGGCTGAGGGACATACACACCCCTCTCTGAGTGCACAGATTTCATGCACCAGGTCTCTAGTAATAATATATTATACCGTGTTAAAGCACTTCATAATTTTACAGTAGGAATTAAAAATTTTTTAAAATATATTTTTATTGATTTCAGAGAGGAAAGGAGAGATAGAAACATCAGTGATGAGAATCACTGATTGGCTACCTCCCAATGCCCCCCACTGAGGATCAAGCCCACAACATGGGCATGTACCCCTGACCAGAATTGAGTCTGGGACCCTTAAATTTGCAGGCTGATGCTCTATTCACTGAGCCAGACCAGCTCAGTGAATAGAAAAATATTCAGTAGGAATATTTTTTTTCAGTTATCATTGGTACTACTATTACAGTGATACCTCGAGATACGAGTGCCCTAACATACGAGATTTTTGAGATATGAGCCATTGAGCGAGCGATTTTTGCTTTGAAATACGAGCAACAGTTGAGTTAGGAGTAATTGCACGGATCGGCCAGCTGCACACAACCCACCAGTTTACCGCAACTCGAACGTCTCATAGTTTCCCACGCTTCAAGGTTACGGAATGAATTAAACTCGTATCTCAAGGTACCCCTGTATCTCTACTGATAACTTAAAGGCTCGCCATGTGCCAGGATTTGTATGAAATACTTTGCATACATTGTCTTATTTACAGCAATTCCATGGGGTACTTTGTATTACTAGATTTTTTTTGTCTCCTAACCATCAGCAGTGGAGGTGGGTGGTTTGAACCAGGCTTCAATTCCAGAGCCTAAATTCTTAAATATTACACTATTCTGTCTACCTAACCTAAATAAATAGAAATTCCGAGGCTTTATCATTAATGTATTTGGAAAATTGTGTAACAAAGAGCATTTGCTTCTATTATATCTTTACATTTTTAATTTACTTTCTGGCTTTTGAAAGCACATTTTACATTACACTGAGTCTGTTGATATTTATGCACTTTAAAATTAAGTTTAAAAAAAATCCTGATCTTAAAAACTTTTATTTTCATTAGAAATAATACAAATAAATAGTTTTTAAATTAAATATATTGGGGTGACATTCGTTAATAAGGTTCTATAACTTTTAAGTGTATATTTCTGTAATATATGATATGTATATTGCATGTGTGTCCATCATCCAAAGTCATCTCTTCTCTGTCACCATATATTTGACCCTCTTTATCTTTTACTTCTACCCCTTATTCTCTGTTAACCGCCATACTGTGTTGTCTGTGTCTATGAGGTTTTTGTTTGTTTGCTTGTATTCTTTGTTCATTTGTTGCTTTCTGTTTTATATCCCACATATGAGTGAAATCATATGGTTTTTGTCTTTTTCTGACTGACTTTTTGGCTTACCATATTCTCGAAATCCATCCATATTGTCATAAGTGGGTATTTTATCTTTCTTATCGAAGAGTA
Source organism: Lasiurus borealis (assembly GCA_004026805.1). Lineage (NCBI taxonomy): Eukaryota > Metazoa > Chordata > Mammalia > Chiroptera > Vespertilionidae > Lasiurus > Lasiurus borealis. The sequence continues at coordinate 36,293 of PVJN01012723.1, forward strand.
GTATTTACATATATGTGTATCACTTTTTTTTAAATCCTCATCCAGGATATGATTTTAGAGAGAGAGTAAGGGAGGTGTGTGTGTGGGGGAGAGAGAGAGAGAGAGAGAGAGAGAGAGAGAGAGAGAGAGAGAACCATTAATGTGAGAGGGAAACATCTCTTTCCTTCCACATATGCCCAATTGGGGATTGAACTTGCAACTTAGGTATGTGCCCTGACTGTGGAATAGAACCCACAGTCTTTTTGTTATAAGGAACAGTGTTCCAACCAATTGAGCCATCCAGCCGGACCATATCATTTTTTTGTTGTTGTTGTTAATCCTCATCTGAGGATATTTTTTCGTTGATTTTTAGAGAGAGTGGAAGGGGAGGAGGTGGCAAGAAAGAGAAAGAAACATTGATGTGAGAAAGACATATGCATCAATTGGTTGCCTCCTACACATGCCCCAACTGGGCCAGGCATCAAACCTTAGACCATAGTACCTGCCCTTGATTGGGAATCAAACTCTTGATACTTCAGTATGGGGCCAACACTCTAAACCACCGAGCAATATGGGCGCACCACATTTTTAATCCAGTCACCCATCAAAAGACACTTAAGTTTGAACATGTAATTGTAATGATTCTTCTAGGGTGTTTTTTTTTATTATTTATGTTTTCCTACTATTTTGCTTTCTGTTACCACATTTTGAGGAAAATGATGGGATCATGAAAAATTTTAATGGCAATATTTTATAGCTTTCTAAACCAAAATATTTTGTGTAATTCTCAGCAAATTTAGGTTCTGAAAAAATGTTTGATACAGTAAACATTTTTATATTTTTAATAACAGGTCATTGAAGATATATATGAGAAAGAGATTGTCAAATCAAGGTAGGAATGAGTTTAATTTTCATATATAGGAATTAGATGGGACTAACTTGGATCTTATCCTAACATCTTAACTGAATGTGATCATAATTAGAATTTTCTGTTTTTCATTTGGTCATCAGGGAAGTGGTGACTAGAAAACTTTAATCTAGCTGCTTAAGAGTCATAAGGGTTTATTTTGTTTTTGAAGGAATGTGAAGGAGAGTGAGTATGGAAATTATTTCAATTCAACTAGTACTAACTTATTTTCTGATTAATCTTTTAAATGTTTATTTAAAAATTTTTTAAAGTAAAACATACATGGTAGGCAAATATAAAATAGTAAAATATGTGTTTTATATATATATGAATTTTTGAGCAATATATATGTGTGTATATATGTATATATATAATTTTTTGAGCAATATACAGAAGTCTCAACTTATGAAACTTATCTTCTAATACTTGATGTACAGCTATATAATATCAACAGGTAGTAAATGCTATGGATTGAAATTAAGTGTGGTAAGAATTCAGTGACAAAGGCTGCTATTTTGGATTGAATGAGCAGGCAAAAATCTTCTAAAGATAGGAAATTTGAGCAGATATATATAACATATGACTTGTTGGTCTGAAGGTGGGTACAGATGAAATTGCCTAAGGAACTTAACTAAAGATGAATAGGTAGATAAATTCAAGGATCCTTATTTCTTCTATGTTAAGGGTATACTAATCTGAAAATTATCTTGAGTTTTCAGAACTGGTTCTCTGCCTTTTTTCAGAACAGGCTTTCAATCCAGTGGATAGCAATTGCTTGTGCTTTTGTTTGTTTTATTTGGACCTTTGTTCCTCAAAGATAATTTTTGTATAACTAAAATCTGCCAATGATTTTTAAATCATATAGTCTTTGACTGCATTATTTTAAATTGCTGAAACAGGTAATCTTCATCAGTGGAGCTCTCTTAGATTTACCATAGCACTTTGACCAGCCATATTCACATCTTTTACACATTTTTAAATATTTGAATACAAGTGAAATTATTACATTCTGTCCCCAACTCTCCAAGTTCAAAAAGTTAAACACACTTTTAAAACACATAAACTGTAGTGCACATTTAAAAATTTAAATGGTTATTTTTTAGACCAGTGCCTTGTGGAAGCTCTGTTGCTGTGTTATGTTCTCATCGCATCTTCATTATTGGGGAATGGCTAGATCTTAGATTTATTAACTTGTTTGTAGTCTTTCAAAATAGGCAGTTTACAGACATAAGACACTCTTAGTATTATACATTAAGATTTCTATAATATTCATTTTTGGCACAACAACCCTAAGTCCCCAAGGACCATCTTGGCAGCCAGTACAGTGGCAGTGTTCTATCTTGGTGCTTTTGTACAGTAAAAACCATGGAATTAATCAGTCAATTCTTAACATTCTTATCGTACAGTGATCATGTTTAAGATCTCAGAATTAGATCTAAAAAAGTCATATTGCCTAATTATCCCTGTAACATGGAGTATATTATACGATTCAATTTGCTACCCATTATCAAATTTGGCAAGTTTATCTTAACATTTTTGTGTGATTTTACAGTATTAAAAATAGTTACTTCTTGAGTGCTTACTATCTGCCAGATTCTATTTTGAGCATCTTGCATATAGTAGCTTGTTTATACTTATACAACCCTATGATAGTCACATTGTTCTCATTTTATGAGGGAGGAAAAGGAGGTACCGAGAGGTCAAGTAACCAGCCCAAGTCATTTCTTAGTAATAACAGGCAAAGCCAGGTATTAATTCTTGTCTCTGACTCTATTCAGTACTCTGTTCGTAAATAGGACAGGGTTCACTGCCCTTTAGGACGCTGAACCAGCACTTTGCTATGATTATTATATTTGCTTGTTTTTGAACTACTATTAATCCTGATAGGAATTTATCCAAATGGTTTTTATACTGGAAAAAAAAAGGTGAGTTGTAGAACAATTTACTTTGACAGTGTTTACATTTATTTTTATTTAAAATGTTTAAATCCCTTTACTCTGAAATATAACAGCAAACAGCATAAAACAGAAATGTATAACTTTCTGAATTATTATAATTCCTAACTACCACCATGGTAAAAAAGAAAGAAAAACTGTCAGCATCCCAGAAGCCCTTGCATGCCCCTTTCCTTTACCATTTTAATATGTAAACTAAAGGCTCAGTGCTGCATGAATTTGTGCGCAGGTGGTGTCTGGCCACCCCAGCCCCAATTGGGGCAGATCAGGGCTGGGCCTGTGGGGAGGAGGAGTTGGCAAGAGGTTGGTCACCCAGTCCACCCGGATTGGGGCCCCAATCAGGATACCCGATCAGGGCTGGGCCGGCTGGGGGAAGGGGTTGCGGGTAATTGGCTGATGGCCCTGCCCCCAGTTGGATTTGGGGGGCCAATTGGGGATAGGGTCGGCCATGGGGAGGGGCTGTGGGTGGTGGGCCAGTTGTCCCTACCCTCGAATGAGATGGGTGGATGGGGGGCTGATCCGGGACCAGCAGCCTGGGGGAGCAGCCATGGGTAATTGGCCAGCTGGTCCTGCCCCGGATCAGGATGAGAGGGCCGTTTGGGTAGGGGAGGGGCTTCAGGAGATTGGCTGGCCAGTCCCAACACTATTGGGGTTGGGGACCGATCAGGGGCAGGACTGGCCAGAGGGAGGGGCTGGGGCCAGTTAGGATGGTGGGAGCCCATTGGGGGTGTGGCAAGTCGTGGAGAAGGGCTGCAGGAAGTTGGCTGCCCAGCCCCACCCCCTTTTGGGGTGGGAGTTTAGAATCAGGGGCTGGCCAGCCTAGGGAGAGGCTGCAGGCCGATGGTGGTGGGGTGGGCTGATTGGGGGCATGGCTGGCTGGGGGGGTGAGGGGGAGGTTTTTGGCCAGCAGGTTCTGCTCTTTATCTGGGTGGGAGAGTCTGATCAGGGGCATGTTGGAAAGGGGGGAGGGGCCGAGATGTTGGCCTCTGGCCCTATCCCTGATCGGGCAGGTTTGTTGGCCACAGTGGATATCATAGTGACCAGTTGTTAGGTTATTATGGCTTTACAGTAGCTGCCTTTTTATTTATATATATATATATATATATATATATATAGAAATGCAAAATGAACATTATAGTTTTGCTTGTTTTTGAACTACAAGTAAATAAAATCACAAAATATGTAATCTTTTGTGCCTGGCTTCTTTTTGCACACAATTATTGTTTTTCAATCATCTATCTATACAAGTGGTCGGCAAACTGCAGCTTGCGAGCCACATGCTACTCTTTGGCCCCTTGAGTGTGGCTCTTCCACAAAATACCATGTGTGGGCACTCACATACAGTGGCCCATGTGGAGAAGTTGGTTTTCAGCTCTCAAAAGAAATTTCAATCGTTGTTCTGTTGATATTTGGCTCTGTTGACTAATGAATTTGCCTACCACTGATCTATACTAGTAATAGTTATGTAAATTGACCATACATCCATGACACCCACAACCAATAAGGAGTGAATATGCAAGTTAACCCAACAAAGATGGCAGGCCTGTGGTCAGTGCACATATGTGCAGGTGCCAAGCAGCTGGGGTCCTGGGGATACCACTGGAGTGTCCAGTCCTGTCAGCATGGCCTGGGGATGGCTGGAGTTTGAAATCCTTTTGATTTGCGCAACCCCTTGACCAGAAGCGGAAGCGCAGAATGCGGGGAGCACCAGGAATGCTGGGAATCGTAGTTCTGGTGGCAGACGCATTGCAGGATCTCTTAGACACTAGAGCAAAGTGAGCCTGGATCAAGTTACTCTTGGGGGTGGAGGATGGAGGGAAAACAAAGGAGAGAGACATAAGTTAGGTCAGAGTGTTGAGGAAAAATTAAAGGGAAGATATCTTGCAACTTCTAGGAAATCCCCACCAATGGAGCAAATTTAAAAAAAAAACCTCTGTTATTCTGTGAGCACCAAACCAAACTGGGTTGGGGTCTCAGACAATTCGCTCATATGATTGCAAAGACAGAAACTCCTGGATTGGAGAGTGCTTCCCTGAGGGCTCTCAGATTGGAGAGGGTGCAGGTCTGGCTGAGGGAACCACCCCCCATGCACAAATCTTCGTGCACTAGGCCCCTAGTTTAACAATAAATCTGAAAGTAGGTAAACAAGAAGTCTGTAATGTCAGGGCTCTTCTTAGCCTTTTAACAATATATTTGTTAGCTTTCCCTGTGTGGTTGCAAGGGGCCTTCCACAGCTCCAGACCTCAAGTTTCCACACAACCATAATCCAAGAAAGAAATCAGGGACAATTATAGCAGCAACAGAAGTTTCCTTTGCATACCCCTCTTTTTCTTATCAAATTTAATGATCCAGTTAATAATAGAGTTAATGGATCCAATTTATTATACATAATTACTCAACTTTAGGAGTATTTAATGAAATTCATGTTAAACTCTTGGCACAGAGTCAGGCAGAAAACATGCTTTCAGTAAATATTGGTAACAAAAAAAACCAAAATTATCCCCAAATCCTTTAAATATTTGTTATTTTTAGCTTTTTCTTATCTTTAAATGTCTTCTGACATGATGTCTAGTCCTAGACCATTTTATATCTTATGTGTACACCTTTAGTTAAATTCTTCAGTTACCTGTCTCAGAAAGATTATTGGCAGAAGCATGAAACTCCACATTTATAAATACCACCAGGATTACTCTTTGCTTTATCTTGACCTATCAGGACAGATTTTTCACTTCTCCTGTTACCCAAAAAAAAAACAAATTGCCACTCACTCTGTCTTTTGTACATGAGGAAACAGAGTCCTAGAATATTTAAAAGATGTTGCCAGGGTAATACTGAATCCAATGACTAGAATGCTTCCCTATCTATCTCATGAGCTAAGATTTTCTTCATCTTTGAGGTCCTTTTGTGGCTGCAGATGTGAGGCTGCCATTATGTGCAAAGTGTCACTTTGTGAGTTCTGCTGTCCAATCTGCAATTAAAGGGAAACATCTGCAGCTGGAGATGTAGAGGGTGTCACATAAGTTCCTGTATCTCTCAGTGGACTTGGCTTGCTGTGGCAGCTAGTACGTTAGCAGTGTTCTATCTTGGTGCTTTTGCAGAGTAAAAACCCTTATCGCTCTCTCACTAAAGTTTTATGACATTGCTTACTTAGTGAAACTATTTAAGACATCAGAAATAGGTGGAATAAGATTTTGACAGGGTAATGGTCTCTTAGGTATTATATATTCACTAGGGGCCCAGTGCACAAATTCTTGCTCCATGAAAGGACTGTGCTACATGAGGCTACGATGGGCACAGGGCGGGTCTCAGCACATCCTCCATACCCCTGCCTGGCCCCTCCTGCCACGTCCTCCAGTCCCCTCTTTGCCAGCTATGGACGCGAGCAGGGCTGGTATCGGCAGTGGGTATGAATGACTGCTGCCAGCCCTGATCACCCCTCAGGAGCAGGGGGAGGTGGAGAAGCTCTGAGGGATGATCAAGGCTAGCAGCTGCTGCTTGACCCACTGATGGCACCAAGTGATTTCGAGCCGCGGCTCTGGTGCCTACAGCGGGTCCAAGCAGGACCAGTGCTGGCAGCAGGTGTGAACACTGGACAGGACCATGGTGTGTGGGAGCAAGGAATTTTTAGTAACCACCACAGGCTCACCCTGATGACAGCACCCAATGTGCCACCTTGGTCTGGGGCCTTCACTCACCTAGGTGCTCCACCAATCCTCCATGGCCTGCCCACCATGTTCTGAGCTCTGCTGCCTTGTGCCGATGCCCACCATGTTCCATGGATGCCCCCTGGTGGTCAGTGTATGTCATAGCGACTGGTTGGTTGTTCTGCTGTTTGGTCTATTTGCATATTAGGATTTTATATACATACACACACACACACAAAATAGAGGCCCGGTGCACCCTTTCCAATCTGGGACCCTTTGAGGGATATCCGACTGCCCTCTCACAATCCAGGACTGCTGGCTTCCATCTGCTCGCCTGCCTGCCTGCCTGATTGTCCCTACCCACTTCTGCCTGCCAATCTGATCACCCCCTAACCACTCCCTTGCCAGCCTGATGGATGCCTAATTGCTCCCCTGCTGGCCCAGTTGCCCCTAACCGCCCTCCCCTGCTGACCCAGTTACCCTTTACTGCCCTCCCCTGCTGGCCTGGTCACCCTTAACTGCCCTGTTCTGCCAGCCTGGTCCCCCCAACTACCCTCCCCTGTAGGCCTGATTGCCCCCAACTGCCCTCCCTTGCAGGCCTGGTCCTTCCTATCTGCCCTCCCCTGCTGGCCTGATTGCTCACAACTGCCCTCCCCTGCCGTCCATCTTGTGGTGGCCATCTTGTGTCCACCTGGGGGCAGCTATCTTTGACCACATGAGAGCAGCCATCTTTGACCACATTGGGCTGCCATTTTGTGTGTTGGAGTGATGGTCAATTAGTATGTTTCTCTTTTATTAGATAGGATATATAGATAATCCATTTAGTGTCAGAGTCCTGGTCTGGCTACTTTGTTTCTAATATACAAGACGATAAAACTAAATTAACGGACATTTGGACCTGCCTTCGGAGAAATATCCTGAATTACAGCATGGTTTATTCATATAAAATGAAATACTTGTATTAAAAAAATAATAAAGAGAGATAACTGATATTGCCTCCACAATTTTTTAATATTTTAGACTTAATGTTAAGACTACAAAGCATCTGAAAAATCTCATTTCAGATAAGGTGATATATACATGTGTCTCTTGTTTTTATTTGAGTATTAAATGAAAGAGTGTTGGTCATTTTTAAGAAATTGAAACATGTAAGCATTTGGCAATTTCAATCCAATATTATGAATATCAATGAACATTTGTGTTTTGATTACAATTATTTGACTGTGAATCGCTTTTATATCCTGATATGTCATGATGCTGATTGTGTTTCGTACATGGGAACTTGTTACTGTTCTTTGGCAGTTTTTAAAAATAAACTACTCTGAAACAAAACACAAACCAAAAAATGTAAAAGCAAAATTAGCTTTTATCAGTGCATATCTATGAGTAAGTATGATTATTGTGATATGTGAATCAATTAAAACATCTAAAATACATCTACACTGTTAAATCAGAAATGTTTATATTTTCTATTTAAATATTTTTATTACTTACTTTTTTAATTTTAGATTTGCCATCAGAAAGATAATGCTCTTGGAATTTAGGTGAGTTAAAAGGCTTTACTTTGATGAAGTTAAATATGACATTATGATTTAACATCTAGATAAAATTTTTATACATTTTTCTGAGTGGTTAAGAAAATAATTCTAAATTTTTAAAGATTTGTATTGTGACTTGCTTATTTTGTTTTAAAAAATGATGCTACATTGTCATTATAAATAGTATTTTGAATTGTTTCTCAATAATTAATATAGTGTGTGCTGAGCAGTTTCTGAACTCTTACTTGCTTCCACTAATCATCAGTGTAAGTAAATTGGAGTTCATTCTATAGCCATTTTTCATTTCCTAAGCTATATTGCTGTTACCAAGGTAGCCTTGTTCTGACCTAGCCACTTATAAATATTTCAGACTAAAGAGAATGTACAATTTTTAGATCATGAAAGTAAATTAGGTTATATTTCAACCAGATATGGCCTGTAGGCTGGAAATAAAAGCTAGAGTTGTTGTTTATGATAGTAATAGTTACCATTTATTGAATACTTGTCTTGTAGTAGGTAGGCATAATGTTAAATATTTTACATACAGAGCTCTCATAGCAACCCTGCAAATTCAGTATTATACTTTACATTTAGTAGAGAAAGAACCTGAGATCAGAGAGATGAAGTAATTTGTTGAAGATAATGTAGTCAAGTAATTGGCAGAGTTGGGATGCCAATGTCTGATACCAAAGCTCATTTTTCTGTTTCTCTGTGCTACCTTGAGGTTTAGTGTGCATCAGAGGTCTGAGTCTCTTTTAACAACTGTTACTACCTACACAACACTAATTTGATCCTCACAAACAAATGGCATGAAGTAGGTGTTCTTACCAGTTTTACAGAGATAAATTAAAAGTTTATAATTATGGATTAACTAGTAAGTTGACTACCTATTATAGCTTAAGACAGTGGTTGGCAAACTCATTAGTAAACAGAACCAAATATCAGCAGTACAATGATTAAAATTTCTTTTGAAAGCCAAATGTTTTAAACTTAAACAACTTCTAACGCCACTTCTTCAAAATAGACTCGCCCAGACTGTGGTATTTAGTGGAAGAGCCATTCTCAAAGGGCCAAAGAGTCGCATGTGGCTTGTGAGCCACAGTTTGCCAACCACTGGCCTAAGAAATGTGTTGTTATTGAATACTTGATCTCATTTAAGTATTCATTGCTTAACTGGACCTGCCTTTGGAAAGATGTTTATTCATATAAAATGAAATACTTTTATTAAAAAAAATAATAAAGAGAGATATCTGACATTCCCTCCACAATTTGGTAATGTTTTAGACTTAATGTTAAGACTAGAAAGTATACTGAGATTACTCAATAACCCCAGTAAGATCTTTCTTATTTTATAGAGGGAAATACTGAGGCTAGACATTGGACCCATCTGGCCCTTAGGTTAATAATGCCCTTTCCTTCATACCATCTTTCCAGAAGATGGGGAAAAAAAATCAAGAGGATGCTGATATACAATTAGGATAAAACCAGAATTCTATGGTCCTGGCAAATATCAGATACCAAAGCATCGTACGAACTGAAGGAGAAAGCAACAGAACAAATTGCAGGCACCAATGACCATGAATGATTTTTAATAACTGAAAAACTGGTTTCCTTTCAGGGACTTTTATATAATTTCTTTCTGAGAATACAAAGTGTGAACAGAGCAACAAAGAAAGAGTGAAGATCTTAAAATCTCAATAAAAAGACAGATTATTCGAAGGGGAAGAAGGAAAATAGATTGAATGTAAAATTCTCAGTTGTAATGATAGAGAAGATAATAGAGTAAGATTAGAAAACAGGAAAAAAAACCCTATCAATCTAGAAAGCATTCTGTAACCAGATAAACTGTCATGAAATAAAGATATTTTAGACACGTTAACGATTATTGCTAACAGAAATTCTAATGGACATAATTTAGAAAGAAGGAATTTAAATTTGTAAGAAAGGAATACAATGATTCTTCATATATTTTATTTATGAAAGAGCATTTCAGTTTCTAACTTGAAGTTTTGATCATTACTTTGAGTAAAATATTCCATATCCAGTTTTCTAGGTTCTCACATATTAAGCAAGAAAGATTGCTAAAGAGAGACTCATGGAAATACCAATGTGAGCAAATCTTTGAAGCATAAAAGTAATAGAAAAGTTTTAGTGCATAGAAGGATCTAAAACAATTTGTGTGTGTGTGCATGTGCGCACGCGCACGCACATGCACTCACTGGTGTAAGTGATTAAAACGTTATACATGTGGAATGATTTAAAGTAGGAACAACAAATCCTGCTTTTCAAAAATTAGTGCTTTAGAAAAGCAGTCGCCAACCGGTGGTCTGTGGACCACTGGTGGTCCGTGAGGTCCAAAAGGTTGGCAACCGCTGCTTTAGAGTACAGCCCCGCACAGTAATTGATGCTTATAACTACCCTGCATAAGAAATGACTAAGTTATGTTTTGGGAATCAGAAAAATGTAATTTGATTAAGAATATTTTCACCAAGGTCTTAAAATAAGAATTTTGGCATCTTGAGGGGAAAATGCCAGTTATCATAAAAACTGACTTATATTGAATACCTAGTAAATTAAATATTACAAAGACTCATGATTGTTAAGTATCTTTCTTATGAAGTCACTTGGTTCTGATAGGAGTCAGGGTTAATTCTCTATTACATTTCTCTATGAAACTGCCCATCATATAATTTTGTTTTAAAACTGACATTTGTCAGATATTTTTATTACTCTACAAAGAAAGAGCCTTAGGTAAAGGCAGACCTAATGTTTTTGTGTTGATAATTACATGCCTGTAATCTTTGATCTCTTCTTATTTGTAATATAACACTCTAATTCTCCAAAGCTGCATTTGCTGTACATAAGTTTGTAGTAAGTAGTAGTGACCTATTTTACAAGTAAATTTGTGAAGGTTTCTCAAGTTATAAATATAGAAATTTAAAATATTCTCAGAAAGTTGTAAATAATATGCTTTTTAGGTGAATGACTTATTACAAATGTCAGTAACTAAAGAAATACCCTATGCCTTTTCACTCTTCACAGCCAGTACCTTGAAAATTACCTCTGGATGAATTATTCCCCGGAAGTGTCCAGCAAGGCCTATTTAATGTCCATCTGTTGTATGGTGAATGAGAAATTCAGAGAAAATGTCCCTGCATGGGAGGTAACAGATTTAAGTAACTTAATACTGTGCTCACTTAAAGCCATTGCAAAGTAGCAGAACTTTTTACTGGTACTAAATAGTGTTTTCAGAACAAAATTTTAACCAATAATTTAAGTGTTGAGAGAAAGAATAGACATATTAAGAAATAATACTAGATTTCTTTAGGCTTCAATATTTCCTTCAAGCTAATTTGCTATTAATTAAAAAATTATGAATGTGGAATTATATTTCTGCTTTGTGCTTAAAAAAAGAATGACATGGATTATAAAGACTTACATCAAATAAAGTGAAGTTGATATTAATTAGTGCAGATAGATAATGCTCATTTCAACTCACTGTTTTATAGTGCCTTATTTCACAACTGTAGTTTTATGTATATAAAATAGTGTTTCCAAAATCAAGACAGATTTTTATGCTGTGATTTCAGTTTTCTCTTTGTCTCTGATTTGGGATCCATTTTACTGTTTTGAATCTTCTAATAGACTGACATTTTCTCTTTGTGCTTAATGTAATAGAGGCTTGTCAGTAGAGGTTCAAAATCTAGGTGTCCTTTGGCTACCATAAAATGAGTTTCTTCCCTTTCAGTCATTCTTTTTTCAATGAAAAAAAAAAAAGGAATGAATACTTGTCATCTCTTTTGAGGGTTGGTCTCTAGAGTGAAAAGGTGTTAGACTCTTTAAAATTTAAGTGTGGTTTCTTTTGTCAAATATTCATTAAGTGACTACCATCCATGGCAGATTAGAGCCCAGCATAAAATATATATAGGCCTTGTGTCTTATTGAGAAATCTTAGGGATTTCTTAGAGTTGCTTCAAACTACCTTAGGAAAGAAGAGGGGAAATCTTTTGAGTCAGAAAATGACCTGATCAGTTTGCATATTATGAAGACCACTTTGGTGATTTGAAATAGAGAAATGGCGATGCAGATTAAGAGAAGAGGTTACACGGAGATTTAGAGAGTAGAATTCATTGGACTTGATAATCACTGTAGCATTAGCGAAGGGTAATATTTTCAGTAACCTTCCAGGCTTGCTCAGTTGCATTTAAAAGATAATACCATTTACCAAATAGGTAAAAGAGGATTGAGGAACACTTTGGAGGGCACAAAATTGTTGAATTGAGTTTTGGATTTACCAAGTTGAAATTTCCTTTGGAATGTAAGGTATTACTACAGAGGAATGTAAGATTAGAACTAAAGTGAGAAATCTGGACAGAAGATGTGTATTTGGAATCATTAGCATTTGGTAGTGAGGTATTGGGGAGTAGAAGAAGAACGAAGCTAGAACTCTAGGTAACGTGCTGCCTAAGGGAAAAAGGGAAGAGGAGCCTGCAGCACATTGAACAGGAGTTGAGGTTGGATAAGAGTCCTTTGGATTTAACAGTGTAGCAGTTTTAGGGGCTAATGGGGGTGGAAGTTGTTTGAAAACAACTAGTGTGGACCGTATATTTGGAGCACCTGTCTATGAAAGGGAGCGATATGGCAGAAACTAAATAGAGAGGTAGATCAAAGAATTGAATATTTTTACATTCATACTTTAAAAAAAACACAGCATTATTTACATGTTATAAAACAGGAGAGGGTGTCCTTGAGATTAATTAGAGTGGGAGCACTATAATTTTTGCTGAAGATGCTGTTTCTTTTGTTTAAATCAGAAGAATTAAACCACTTCAGATCTTTACTGAGACAATAAAGCATAAGGTAGTTACAGGCATAATCCACATGAGAAAAGGTAAAGAAATGAAAGTCATTTTTATATTAGCCAAAGATTTCTGCAACTTTCAATAGTCCAGAAACCTATTTGGCTTGCTACCATCTATCTTTATATATAAAACTCTAAGCATAGTCGACCTTTTGACCAGCGCTATGATGCACACTTACTGCCAGGGAGTAGACGCTCAATGCAGTTGTTGCCCCCTGGTGGTCAGTGATCAATAGGTGCCAGATGCATGGCTCAGTAGCAGAAGGCATAGTGGGGCTAGAATGAGTAGAAGTGGTGTGGTTCCCTCATGGGCTTGGAATCCTCCCTGGCCACTTTCAGCTTCGTACACTACTGTATCTTTTGAAACCCACAGTCTAACATCCTTTGAGGGATTCTGGATTGTGAGAGGGTGCAGGCCAGGCTGAGAGACCTCACTGGTGCATAAATCTGTTCACTGGGCCTCTAGTTAATTATAAGCAAGCAAATAATCTTTTGGTAATAACTTTTTGTTTTTTAAGTAGATTCCTAAAAAGGTCTACCAGTACATGTTTAAGGGAGAAAAAGAGATGAGCAAGCTATTTCAAAATGAATTTTTATTTTTTTCTCTTTTCAGACTTTCAAGAAGAAGCCAGACCACTTTCCATTCTTTTTCAAGTGCATCTTGAAAGCAGCATTGGCTGAAACTGATGGTGAATTTTCACTCCATGAACAGACAGTCTTATTGCTTTTTCTTGATCACTGCTTCAATAGTTTGGTAATTTTACTTTATCTTTTGGAGAACTTTCAAGTTTTTTTGTTCTTTTAAGTTAACTGTAGATGATATTACCTCTGTAGCAACTCTTCATTCACAGCAGTGGGTAATGAGGATAATGCTAGTAGCTTAATTTCAGCCACTTCTTAACCATTTTATAAGATGTTTGCTTTTTCATAGATTTGGACTTGCTCTCTTTTTTTTCCATTAGACTCTAAGAAAAATGGTAATGAGAACTGAAATTCTCCAAGGTAGAGCAGCAGAGAGTCTGGTTAATAGGATCTTTGAGTGATGAGATCTGTGCTATCGCTACACACAAAAGCACCTTCGTTACTCTCAGTCATACTTCACCGCAGGCTGGCAGGTCAGCAGGAGGCTTGTTTTGAGTTGACTGAGTAAGGGCACTTGTGGATGATCTTTGAAAATCTCTTGGGTTGTAAATGAAACATTTCTAACTCTTCATAAGATTATCTTGTAAAAAATTAAATATTTACAATAATTAATATTTTATTTGTGCTTCCCTCCTGTGGTTATCTGGATATATATGTCTATTTATTTAAAGATAAGTGCTTCTGAATTGATAGTGCACTTAGACCCCTGCAGGAGAATGCATGGGGTTGTTTCCTGTCCTGGAGACTGAATGTTG